>JAQMCX010000009.1:4784906-4840913 GCA_029814765.1 Acanthurus leucopareius | reverse complement strand
AAATGGCAGTAGTGCAGGAGCAAAGATGTGCAAGGTCAAGAAACCAGTAGTGCACATATTTGCCATTGAGTCTTAAACAAGTCCAGAATGTTATCTGTCACAAACTATTACTACTACTATCACCCTTTACTTGCATTCTTATCTGTCAGTTATAGTTACAGCATAGTAACAACTGACTAAGAAAGAAAAAAATATGTTAAAACTAATCTGCAGCTTTTATTTGCTTCACAAACAAATGTGTTAGCAGAACAAGATATTAAAGACAGCGGAAGTAAGAAACAGGACCACTTTTGTCCACAGACGCTGCTGGAAAGGTCCATGTAGCTGCTTTAAGCTATGTTAAACACAGTGTCAGTCAAGCAAATCTTATAGCAAATAAGAAAGGATGGGATTTATTTAAATTATATAATATTCTAATATTTCCTTAACATTATTAACCCCCAGGGCCAGACATAAGAAAAAATAAAAGGCCATGTTTGCTTTGCTGAAATGTTTCATCAGGCATATTTTTTTATTAATAATAGAAAAAACAAAACCAAAAAAATCACCACCACCAACAATATGGACGATGACATTTGGTTGTTTATTCACATGAAATGTGTTAAAACTTCCTTGTCAAATATGACACTTAAAAAAAAAATCACAATAGCTAACGGTAACCCACGATCAACTAGGCCAAAGCCTCTTGCTCCGACACATCAGACCGTTTCCATCCTCAGTCTGTTTGGCTGGTCGGGGTAAATGAGGTCTTCAGGGCCAGCAGATCTGCTGTAGAGCGTTCTGTCCGTGTTATAAGTCTTTGAATTGGGGGGGTGGGAAGGACATTAGTCGTCCGAGTCTGTGTCGTGGCGCCGCCTGTGGCTTTGTGTGGCACCAGCAGGGGCCGTCTTGTGGCTGACAGGGTTAGTGGGGACAGAGGACCCCCCATCAGAGGAGTCTGTGTCATGTCGCTGCCGTCGTTGATGGGGGTGGGAGGGATGTTGCTCGGCCTTTGCTCCCCCCCTTGAATGGCTGTCATGGGGTCTGGCTCCACTCTGACTATGGTATGATGGATTATGTTGATGGTGGTTCTTTCTCTGCCTGAAGAGTTAAAGGACACAAACAATCCATGATTAGTGGTGGTTTGGGGGAAAGATGCTGTAAAGCTGGTGGACAAGAAGCTGCCTGATAAGCTTTGTGGTGACTTCAACAGGAAACACACAATGACAGCTGTAACTCAATATAACTGGCTGTTTTGAAGACACATTTTTGTACTTTTCGCAAACTGTACAATGAGTTCTGTACACTATCAACGTGTTATTTTCATTACAATTCTTCTCTCTCTTGCACAAACTACTGCAGTATATTAATTACATTATCCAGTCTAGTGTGTCCCCCTGTAATATAGACCAGATCTGTAAATTTAATCTGAAATCTTGTGATAAATTGACACCAAATTTAAAAGGTCATGCTTCAAGATGCTGTGAATGACAGTGCCTTGGTGCCCTCTAGTGCTGACAGACGAAATCTTCTGTATCCATAGCAAGTCTGTAAGGATGGCGACACGATAACATAAACTGCATTTATATACTTAATAAAACCTCTGTGGAACCCTTTTATAGATCAGCTTGGTTTGGACATAGAAGTGATAACATGGGTTTTATAAGCCACGCTTTAAAGTGTTCCTGTTATTTTGTTTACCCTAAGGCAACGGGTGACCATGGAGAACGAACCAACCTCTTTCTGTTGTCATCTGACTCTGATGAGGACGAGTCTCTTCTTTGCCTTTTCTTCTTTTTCTCCTTCTTCTTTTTCTCCTTTTTACTCTTCTTCTCTTTCTTTTTCTTTTTGCTCTCATGCCTACAGTTAAAAAGGAGTGAATATATTTTTAAGTAAAGTAAGGGAGGAAAACTGGATACAGCGTCACATTCTGTCCAGTAGAAATAGGTCTGTTTTTTTGTTTGTGTAATATCATAAAGAGTTTTCATAGGTGGTTACTAATACATTTAATACTTACTTTTCTTCCACATCCCGTTCTTCTATACTCTGAGATGTCTTTGTTGATGAGGTTTCTGGACGAGCCTCTGTTTTGTGGTGCTGTAAAGTTGGAACAGAAATGTAAATGAAAAGTCAAAGAGGATAGCAAATTCTCATGTTTTATTTATGTTTTCACAGTTTCTCAACTTTTTTGAAAACAGAGTTGTGAAATGTTTAATAACATCTGTTAGTGAGGAGGGAAAAAAACACTAACCGTAAAAACAGGCAAGCCAATCTTAGCTGCCTCCTTCTCCTGCTGAGAGAGCACCATTTTCCTTGACCCTGCACTGTAGATGGAAACTCTTATTTATAAAGAAACACTTAACACTCATAGTGCATTATTATAAAATGATCTCTTGCCAAAAACTAAATGTCAAGTGAAACATTTGATGCATTTTAAAATAACAAAAATACAAAGTAGTGAAAGGCAGACAGGTATTAACATTTTCCTGTCAATATGATGTTAGTTCTAAAACAAACAATATTATTCTCATAGTAATAAAAAAATAAAATGTACGACCCTAATGATCCAAAGCTTTCAAATCATACCATGTTAGAACTGTATGTGGGACCTTTATCATTGATTTTGCACATATTCTCCCTTGTAAATTATATATCTATGAATTGCAAGGTTAAAAATGTATAAATTCCATTGCATTTTTATTTTGCTACACATAATTCAATTTATAAGTTGTTACCCAAAATTGACAATGTTCTTCAGAAAAAAAAAAATTACCTTGAACTTCCCAAACCTGAGACACGGTCCACATTTCTCTCCTCACCATCAACCTCTTCCCTCCTGCAAACATCTGCAAGGTCCTGATATGAAAAATGAGAAAATTCAAATAATTCAACCATTTTTTGTTCCTTGAAAGTGTTCACAGGCTTAAGGTGAAAGCAGAACCAAACAAGGTGACGTACCTCTCTGGTCAGGCCAGTTGGTTGCCTCTTAATATTCTTGTGACCTCTGAATGGAGAACAGAGAAGTTACACTGTGATTTCGTTTATTGGCCCACACTTGCATTTGTCAACCAGTTCTTTCACAGGAAATTATACGTACAGTGCAGCCATCAGTGCCTCGTGCTCTGCAGCCTTGACAGCAGCCATTTCTTCCTCTTTGGTCAAAGCTCTGCCTCCTTTTTTGTCTCTTGCGTACCATGTCAGATCTTTGCCTTTTTGCCATCGTCCTACTGGTGCCATCAAAGAGTTCCCTGGAAAAACAAGACAGAGAAATTAAGAACTCTCGAGAAAGATGTGTTATGCGCGTTATCTCTACCATGTTGTTCAGCTCAGGCTTACAGTTTTCCAATGATTGTGATTGTGATGGCATCATCCTAAGACAACCCTGAGAGGTACTTTTTTCAGATGATAATTTGAAGATGCATATTGTAAGATGCTTTAATACCATCAATGGTAAATTAAATAGGACTTTAGGATTGAAAATTTTCTAATAATCAGACATAAATTCCAGCTACGCAGGTAGTGCAGTGCCCAACTGAACAAATGTTATTAAACTCACAGTCCTAATCGGGAGTCAATAGAACAATTTAAAAGATTGTCATGACTTTATTCACTTCAAGTCTTGAAGGTTAAAATGATATAGGCCTGCAGTGAAAATGTTTTTCAATAACTATTATTCATCATTTCCAACCATTTTCTTATTTTTATAATTTAATATTTAATATTTTTTATTTAATACTTTATATTACTTTAATGATTTAATATTTTATCTGTAGAACATAAAGTAAAAAATTGGCCCAGCTCAATTTCTAGAGGCCAAGGAGGTGCCATCAAATGTTATTTTTTGCACAAAACCTAAGAGAGATTTAACAAGGCCTGAAAAATTATTAACAGATTATCACAAAAGAGTCAGTTCTGCAGGTTACCTCACTGACTAATCCATGCAGCTCTATGGCGTTTTAGTAGTTTTGGATATTGGCTTGACAATCCAAAATTACTAGAACAGCACAATTAAGTTCTGTTTAGGGGGCAGACTTTTCCTTTTAGTATAACACGTGAATGAAGACGATTTGGCAGTGATATTCCACATTGAAACAGGTGCTGATTTTCCCAAATCTTAAGTACTCTGCTGCTAATAAATTATCAAATTAATCCTTTAATGTATCGATAACATGTGCTAACGAGTCCCAATTACAATTCGATCCACTCGACAAGTTGTGTATTCTTGTTTACTCTTCTGTGTCACAGCTGTGCGGCTGCTGCGTAATTCTTGTGTGGCATGCTGATGTGTTGACAGCGGCGTGAGCTCAAATAGCAAAGTGGCTACGTGTGTCTGTTCGCGAGGGTCAGCGAGAGTAGCGGGGACCTCCTGTGTGTAAAGTGGAAAACGGGACCTTAACCGAGCGGTTAACGTTACACAGTAAAAGCACTGTGTCATGAGGGACTCTACGACTAAAGGTACGGAGATGATGCACGTGGAGCGCTAAAACCACAGAGTTTAGAATAACTGTGACTTATAAAGTCCCTGGTGGGCTCATCGTTGCAGAGAGCTAAAGTATTAGCCGCTGGTGTTCTTAGCACCGATTACAGGCATGGCTATCAGTTATTTTCACTTACCGAGATAATTTTCTCTGTGTTTATCAGTTTTCACGTCGTCCCAGTTAAACTGGTCCTGACCTCCGCGAACGCCTCCAGATCTTGAAGAACCAAACATTTTGAGCCGGTTTAGAAAAGCAACGTTAGTGTGTCTTTAGCTCAACCAAATGACTTAGCCACGTTGGTCCACGAGCAGTGCGATTGATCAGGCCCTCAGCGTTCACTCATCCGGGGAGTTTTGCGGTGTGTTTAACTTCCTCCTGTTGATCGGAACAGTGTATTTCCTGGTGGCAGTGTTTACTTAGAGAGCTGCGGCTGATCCGACAACTAGTTTTGCTGGTTATTTTCGGGAAAAACTACATAACAAAACAGCAAGAATTGGTTAAAACAACGTTCAACAAAAGGTATGCTATGCTATACAGCTAACGTTACTCTAAGGTCCTTGAACAAAGCTGTGGCAAGAAAAGTCTCTGGTCGTGTGTATATTTGTCCCTTCGTTAAGAAAAAAAGCTAGAGCTATTATCATATTTCAAAACTGCGGCGTTTTTCGTCTACTGTCTTAAGCCATTATTGATAAAACTCTGCGTTTTTGTGTTATGTCGCGCGCACTCTCGACGCTCGCGAACGTAACGTGTTAATGTTTTGGCCCGCAGTGATGACGTAGGCAGCGTAATTTCCCTAATGGCTCGCACAGCAAAGACGCAAAGCGGAGGAAGGAGAAAGTCCTCCAGAGACGGGCCGAAAATCTTGGACTAACGTAACTCCTGATGTACTTGAGATATTTTTCCAGGCTAATGTCAGGTAGGAAGGAGGATATTTGTCTCTTTTCGGTTGTGTTTTAAATGATCTTCATTTAAATCTAGCTCAGGCTGCCATTCATTGCCTTCAGTTGAGTGTGATAGAAGGAATAAGATTGTTTCTGCTTCGTTGATGAAAGTGATTGTTGTGTGATCACTGAGCAGAAATAAGTTTAGCTGATGCAACGATGCCGTGGTTTAATTATTAGTGGGTTTTCTGCTTTTAAACTGGTGTATTGCATCCCTCCTTTTTCAAACTATAAGTGAGTGATGTGCGAAGTGTCAAATGCTAGAAGAGACTACTTGATTAGCTTAATCCATGCGTTATTCCTTGTAGATAGGGGTGATCAGTGAAAACTGTTAAAGTTTGACTGAGGGTTTTAAAAGCTGTTGTAGTTAGACCTCAGCCATCGTGTAAAAATTAACGTTATCTAAACTCTGTTGAGCTTTCAAATTGCCTACATATATCTACGTATGCTCACTATGTGTTCAAGTTTAAGTTGTATACCATGATGTAGTCTAATGCCGAGGTGACTCCTGCATCTTTGACTCCACTTGCAAATGATTACAGTAATCAAACATTTATACCCTTCAAAATCAATGCACGAAGCAGGTATATACACATTTTCTTACAGGAAATGTTTTGCTGGTTTTCATTTACAATTCTTAAAAATAGTAATTCAGCATCACACATGCGTCACATTTTTATTGCACCTAAGTGTGAGTCAAAGTGCACCTTGCATTGCTGAGTTTGTATCTGTCAGATGATTTTGGCACCACATTGCACAAACCTCTGACACTCAGCCATGATAAAACAGGGAAGGTGCTACTCTGCAGTTTCCGTGTGCTTTATTTGTAATGATAAATGATAAAATGAAGATTAGAACAGGTTGAACCGGCACCCGCATAGTTACAAAAACTCACCTCTATGTTTAGGCTAAACTGGTCTAACAACACTGCTATTTTGACCACTTATATTTTTGTTTTCACCACTGAGTAGTCTGACAAAATTTGTACAAATATTAATTATTGAATCATGCTGTTTATAAAATGTCAGGGGAGAAAAAACAGATTAAATTTTACCAAGATTATGTTCTCAAATGGCTAATTTTGTCCAACCATCAGTACAAACCAAATATACCGTCATATAAGAATAAAACAGGCATTTCAGAGGCTGGAACCATATTCTTAATGAATTTTGAGTAGTTTTCATTACATTTTTAAACAACTGATTGCATGATTAATTCATTGTTCCAGCTCTCATACTGAACACGCAGCTGACTGTAGTAAACTGATAGAAATGACAGATATCTCATGATTTGAATTTTACTTTGTGAAAATATCAATCACATGGGGTTTAGTTCACATGACTCAAGTTAAGAACGGTGCAGCTTCCAATAAACGTCTGATTGTGAAGTCACGTCTCTCATTTCCTGTCAGGCAGGCCTAAGTACAAAAGGTTAATTCTTTTGTAGGTGTTGCATTGTATGTAGCTGCAAATTTCAGAGGCTCTTTTCAGTATAAATGCCGATTTAATTCTGTTACATGTTGGTTTTACAGAAGTTTCATTCTTCTACCAAGATCAGTAACACCTGCTTGTGTGCTGAACTTTTGCTTTGACATTGTGTCGCACTTGACCTGCAAACTCACAACTCACAAATATTTAGTTTGTAAGTCATTTTAAATGGCCATATATTGCTTAGGGTATTAATTAAATGTCATATTTAGTCTGACAATTTGTGACCTGTATGATCTGATTTAATTATTGAGAACACAAAAAATCTTGATAAATTTAGTTTATGAGTTAGTTGTTCCGGTACTAATTATCCTTATTTATGGAGCAAGAAAAGTTACAAAGCTGTTAAAAAATGTTATTGTTTGTAATGACTACGGTATTTTTAGTAAATAATTGCCACTCTATATCATATTGATGGTATATGGTCAATCAACAGAATATTAATCAGCAAAAGTTCTGATTATTACTTATTTGTTAAGGTCATTTATAAAGCAAAAATGCACGTATTATGTGGTTGCAGCTTGTCATATGTGAGAACTAGCTGTTTTTTTCTGCTTACATATAACTGCAAATTTAATATCTTTATGTGAAATGCAAATTGCCCACATAAAATATAAGAAACTTAAAAAAAAATCTTGTTGTGGAAGTTTGGGTTAATATGAATTTATGAAAAGAAATTTTAAAAACATAGAGGCTTCTTCATTGACTGCCGACATGGAAACTCCTGCACCTTAAAAAGCCATATGTCGCTGTTTACGGTGGGCCTTCAAGAGGCAGTGGAGGATGCCTATTGTCATTTGCACCTGCAAAGAAAACCTCCCCAAATCCAATTTACGTGGAGACAAGAAGGGTCACAAAATGCTGTGATGGGATTCTTGGCTATAAAAAGATCTCTTAAGTATGCTGAAGTCCAGCACCATTCACTTTTTTTTTATATTTGGATAAAGCTAATACATATGTTTTTTTCGTAACTTTGAAAATTTCATATGTAATACATCCTTTTCATTCATTCTGGACATTGATTTAATTAATAGGCCTATACGCAACAATCATGATAATTGATTTGATCTTTTTTGCTGCAGTTCTTTTAGTTGTTTAGTTGCAGAGCTTTTACTGGTTTCCTGTTACAAATGTCTAAATGTAAGATACTCGAGGTTGTCAGAGAAAACAAACTTTCTGTTATTCTGAAATCTTTCCTTTACAAAGAAGACACAATCACTCTTATACTAGTAAATCAAATGACTTTTTACAAGGCATGAAAGATTAACAAGCTTTTAATAATCATGATTAAACATACTGTCAACGCTAATGCTAATGAAAGCTAGTAAAATCAGTGTGACAGTATATATTGATTGTTATTAAAATAGAGGAAGTATGAAATTTTTTTTTTTTTTTACAGATGTGTTTATAAGAAATTACTTAGGTGTGATGATAAAAGCTTGCAGAGTCTGAAATTTCTAACTTAAAAGTACTCAAACATAACCTTGGATCATTATGAATAAATCTGTTTGATATTTTACTCAGGATAGCTTAATCTTGTAGTGTGAGAGAAACAGGGAGGGCAGAAGCACGTTTCCCTGCCCTCTCTGTTTCTTCCCTCCCTCCTGCACTCGTACACAAACTCCCAGCACACGATCACACTCCCTTCCTGCTCACTTGCAGTTTGTCTGCTCAAGCGTAAGCGTGTTTTGAGGGAAGGTAAGGACGAACACTTCAGGTGTTACTTTGGTCTTTACTGATTAGCTTGCCTGAAATTTGTTGGTTGTGTAGAATATATCACAATATAAAGAAGGAAAGATCTTGAGTAGCTGTTTTTCAAAGATATTACACAGTGCTGTGCTCATAGTTGTGTCATTGATTTGGGTGGCTGTAGAATTTAATTTATGAGGAAGTTTTTATTTGCTGTTTACTTGAATATGATCCTAAATCTGTATCGAAATAATTTTTTTCCTCTTAGCCTCTTGTATTTCTTAGCTGTCCTGTTTTTCCTTCCATCACAAGCAGAGCAGCTTTGTCCAATTTGTAAGTAATTGCTCCTCAGCAGCACCATAGTAACCTCACGGCTTGCCAACCTTTTGATTGCCTCTGCTCTTGTGGGAAATGTTTTGGCCTCATCATCTGGCTGTTCATTTTATTGTGTTTGTCCCACCAGAGCGAAGCTTGTCTAAAAACGTCAACCCACTTCAAAATTCTGAAGTCTTTTTTTTTTCCAAGTCAGATTACTTTCATGCAAACTAATTTAGTCCTGTTGTGACTCAAACTACAAGACTGTTGTTGGTAAACCTCTTTTCCACAGCCACACCCACTTGTTTCCTTAGCTGAGCTCTCTTCTCCACCTCTCCTACAGCTATGGCTGGTCCCAGGCCTGTTGTGATGAGCGGCCCGTCCGGGGCAGGGAAGAGCACTCTGCTGAAGAAGCTCATGAAAGAATATGATAGTGTCTTTGGCTTCAGCGTCTCCCGTAAGTCTACCACTCTGCACTTAAGCATGTTACATTACTGTTAATGGTGTTTTTAGTAACAGTGAGGCTTGCTTTTAATGATGTATTTAAAACCTGTAGGTCATTAAGGTTTTTTGGATATGTGGATATATATGTGTGTGTACATGATGCCACTCATAACAGAAATACAGTTTTCAACTCAATTAATTTTTTTTCTCCTTTGAATCATCCATAAATTATAATGAAATAGTAGAATAATTCCAGGAGAAAGTGTTATCAACTTCACATAACTTTTTTTGTTAAACTGCAGTATGTGACTCCAGTGTGATCATATAAAACACCGAAAAGCAGCATTTATCCAGTTCTGAGAAACTGAGGCCAGAGAATCTTTTAGAATTTTTTTGTTTCTTACGTTTACTGCTAAAAAAATGATGATTAATGTATCAAGTGATTAATAAAAATTTACTGTCAACTCTTTTAATAGTAAATTAATCTTTTTATGCCAAAATGCAAAAAAATGTCTCTGGTCGCAGCTTGTAATGTGAGGATTTGATTTTCTTTGTCTTTATGATGATAATTAATAAATATTTGACTTTGATTGTCTTTGAATTGCCTTTGAAAAAATAGTAATTCAAAGACATAACTGTGAGTTTCAGGAAAGTGTGATTGTAAAAAACATGGACAAAAGTGTTATTTAACTTATCTAATAAATAAAAGACAAGACAGAGTAGAGATAAAGTGCACATTTTGACATAAATGTCTTATCAACCCTCAGATACAACAAGAAATCCCAGACCTGGAGAAGAAAATGGCAAAGGTGCAGCATGTTTCTCCTCTTCCATCACCTCTGTAACAGTAAATCACATTTGTTTGAGTCGGTTGTGTTGATTTCTTAATCTGGATTCTGTATGTCCCCCTTTTTTGCGGTTCAGATTACCATTATGTTACACGAGAGGTGATGCAGAGAGCGATCGACAACGGTGAATTCATTGAGAGCGCAGAGTTTTCTGGGAACATGTACGGGACGAGTAAAGCTGCCGTGCAGGATGTCCAGGCCAAGAACCTCATCTGCATCCTCGACGTCGACATGCAGGGCGTGAAGAGCATCAAAACAACAGACCTCGATCCCATCTACATCTCTATCCAGCCGCCATCCATGGATGTCCTGGTAAACGAACAAATGCATGACATTGAAATTACTGTTTGCACTTGTGTCTATTTTTACCCGCCTGAGAGGAGTCCCATGGTGTGACCTTTAGTTTTGTATTTAGCGCAGGTATCTGGCCATTCAGGTTTTGGATGCTCTGACTCTTCCTGATGCTCCAGGATGTTGTGATGATATTTGTTCATTTGTTTCAGGAAAAACGTTTGAGAAACAGAAAGACAGAGTCAGAGGAAAACCTCCAGAAGCGTTTAAAGGCAGCCCAGGTGGACATGGAGTTTAGTAAGTATTACCTTTTTTCAAATAAAAATACTATTGTTAGTTTGTAAATTTGTTCTTTATTTCATATAAACTTTAGAAACAGTATTCTGACCACAATTATATCTTTTTCTAGGTAAAGGACCTGGTGTTTTTGATTCCATAATTATCAATGACAATTTGGAGGTCGCCTATGGGCAGTTAAAAAATGCTCTTCTTGAGGTGAGTTACCTGTGAAGGTTATAGTTTTTCCTGTTAGCAAAATCAGACATGTTTTGTTTTTGTTATTTGTTACTTTGTGGTTTTTTCTTTAAAATATACCTTAAATGTTTTTACATACACACTGGATCAAATGCTGAGTTAATCTGCTGTAATGTGAGCTTTAAATGTTAGCATGTCTGGATAACTTTCTTACAACCTGCAGATGTTACTCAGCATGAACTCTAAGCAGCCAAGAATTAGCATATTATAAGCTCATTATATTTTTGTAGGTTTAAAAGTTGCATCAGAAAAAGTTCTACTCACACACTGGCCAGTTTTAGTTTTAACGCAGAACGCATCGCTTTAGCTTTTTATTACATCCCAAGGCTTTAGACTGCAACCTCACTTGGTCTGGATCGATCAGTAGCTTACGGTGGCAAATGTTAGCTAACTTTAGATAACTCATTTCAATCAGCCATCATGTATGACTCTGTTTCCTAAGCAACCTACCTGTATTAGTGTAAAATATTTTTTTTTTCCTTCCTTCCGTAGGAAATCAGCAAAGTCAAGAAAGTCAAGATGTCCTCATAGGAGACGGCAGCATCCTGACATGTTTTTAGTCCCGTCCAGCCACTCCTTAAAAAAAACACAGACCCCCATTCCAGTCGCGAACATTCCCTCAGATGGTGGTCTGTGAACTTTAAACATCCCTTGGAGGATACATGAATATGTAGGTTTTACATGGTGTTTAGAGATGGTTATTACTGAATGATAACATGCTGTAAAGTGGAACATTTTTTCTAGGAAGTGCTTTTCATTTTTATTATTTTTTTTTATGAAAGAGATACTCCAATAATGCTTACTTGATGTGTGATTGGCATGGTGTGCGGGGTTGTCTGGTGAGCAGGGTTTACCTTGCACAGATACACTGCTAGCAGCTTTGTCCTCTCACTAACGTAGACTACAAACCTGGAGTAACATTAACTTATTCCATCATGTAAATAAAACTAGTCTTTAAAAGAAGTGAAGAAGCATTTTATTTGTTATGTCAGTTAGAGGCGGCAAGTAATGTTACTTTTATCATGAATTCTAGTGTTAACAGTAAAATAGATCTAAAGACAGTAAAATGTGGTGATGACCAAAGCAACGAGATTTTGACATCAGCACGTTTAGTTTAGGAGGGAAACCTCATCCGGAAACACTACAGCTGATTTATGGAAAACGTGGCGGCTTGTGACTGTGGAAATATTAAAACTATTCCAAAGCTGGTAAATGCTTTTCTTTACAGTTTTTTTTTAAGTTGCCACAGAATGTGCTAACTCCATTGAAGTTTGGTTAACTGGAAAACTATAAACACTATTGTGTTCTGGTAGGATTGAATCCTACGCTAGAGATAGAAAATGTCACTTAAGGCAAAAAAAAATGTCTGAGTTTAGCTTCTTTCATTTTTGGTGGGTTACAAGAACTGTTTATTTTACAGTTGTAAATTTTCAAAACTTTTATATTGTGTGTTCTGTATCACTTTGCAGTTTCACTTGTACAGTACAATAAAATTCAGTGGCCTGTTTTGATTCCTGACTAAAAGAGAAGTTTTTAACTTTGAAGGAAAATGAAATGGTATGTTTTTTTTTTAAAATATATTTTGTAGAATAAGCACACAAATCCTCTTTCACTTGAAAACTAAATGAATATTTATGGCCCATCTGTAATTTGGTAATTTTTTGATAACAGTTTTTTCAACAGTTTTTTTCACTTGGATACAGTAACAAAATTTTACATCACACTTATTGAGAAGCATGCAGTCATTTTACATTTAACCAGCTCTCATAATGTGCTTGTTTTTGTGGGTAAAATGTCATTATGTATTCCTTAAGTCCATTAAATGTCCAGCTGTTATCTGTTAAAACTTAAATAAACATGTTACAACATAGTGCGGTGAGATGTATTATTTGTAAGTGTGCTGTGAAAGAATCTGGCCAAAGTTACTATTTGCCATAAATTTATTTAATTCAGATTTAACACTGAGTACTCAAACATGTTTCCAAAAACGACACATGTACAGTACAAGCTATTACAAACCACTAGTGCTTTAGAATTAATACATAACATGATTGATGTCACTAAAGACCTTGAAAAACAACCCAAACACCACAAATGTTTAAGGGCACCATTACAGTATTCTAGTCACTTTTTAAATTGCAGTGAGAAGGTAGTAAATTCTGTGAGCTCAAGTACTTTGCATAAACATTTGCTCGCAATCACAACATTACAAATCTGGTTACTCTGGATAACAAACACATCTGCTTTGGAACAGGAAATACATGCAGTCACTCGTTGTAGTCACTCAGTTGCTTACACGTGAATGTCCCTGTGATATCCTGTGAGGTCACAGGTAACTGCACTGCATCAACAGGATAAGTTATATATGAGTATAAGAGTCAATTCACAATCAATGACGGGAAACATCTGTTTCACAAAAATAAATGACATTTATGCAGTTACATGGTGGAACATCACACTGATGTTGAACAAGTAGTCACCCTGACTGCTCATAAATTAAATCATTCACCAATGATTAAAGTATTGGAGAACTTGTGTGATCAAACTGACTTCAACTGCATATTTTTGATTTAACTTAAAAACAACCTATTGACCACAAGGTCAACAAAGCTCTGATTTTAAAATTCCTAATCAAGTGTTGCATATTTCAATGAATCAAAACTGAACTAGAAACATGAAACATTACCACAGTAAAAGTCATTAAATCCAACATTCGCTGCTTCAGGAATCCAAGGCACTGCACAGGTGCAAAAGGCAACATGTCTTAAAGGATACAAAAGTAAAACCTGACATTTTTTATGCTAAATAACCTTTACTATAAGTTTATGTATATAGCAAGAGTCTGTACTAATAATAAGTCAGTCACTTAACATTGGTGGTTCAAGGTTCATGATTTTGTGAAGGTATTCATAAGAAATACATGATTTTCTTTTTACAGAATTAAAAACAGACAAAATTGCTTAACAGTAAAGTCAGTAAAAAACCTTGTGTTCTTGCTTTCTGTCCTGTGTGTATATCGTGGAACACGTTTAACGGATCATAAAGCAGTTGTAACAGAGCAGTTTGGGACTGATCTACAGAGACTGTTATACCTACATTTTCCAACTTGCTTAGTCCAAAGAGGCCACCTGACTCTAACCATTTATCAAGAAAAAGACTCAGAGGATGAGTCTTTTTTCTTATGGGCTGCTTCAAAATGGAATGGTTTGTCAAATGCAGTAAATATATTTCAGGTTAGGATATGTCTCATTTATTATTTAAGCTGAAGTGTCCCCATTTAAGACTAAGAGGGTTTGCGGTACCAAATTAAAATAGCTTGTTACTACTGGTTTTGATAAAGGTTATCACTGATTTGAAGGGTGACTGGTTTCCCCACGGATGTGTAGCCGTAGGTCTGAGTTGACACTTTGGTTTTAAAGCTCTGCTGCCCACCTTCAACTCTTTGCACCTCTGAGCAGTATGAAGGTTTCACTTCCAGCTTTGCGTGGCTCACTTGGATGGGGATGTGCCTTTCCGTCCTGGAAGGGGCGCCGCTGCCTTGAGGGACAGCAGATGAGAAAAGGCTGCTGGAGAGATGCTCCCTGAAACGACTGAAGAAGCCGCTTCTCTGCCTTGGGACCACGACTGGCCGACCCACGTTGAGGAGCACCGGCTGTCCCACTGTGGAACCGCCGATCTCCCTCTGGAGCACCGAGATCTCACAGGGCTTTTCTGCAGCAGGGTTGTTGGGGTTGGAGGAGCCGTAGGTCTCTCCCTCCTCTGGAACATAATCCTCCAAATCTTCGAGGGTTAGGACGCGGCCTCCTTGAATCAGATTTTGGGGCTCCTGGTTTCCTAATGAGTTATGACCATCATCTTCATCATCAGGTTCAAAGATGACAGTCTGTTGATCATCCAGGTCCTCGCTGTCCTCTCCATCTGGAGTGAGGACAGATGGGAGCTCGTGTGGCTCTCCAGTGATCGCAGAGACAGAAGTAGACGTAGCATTACCGTCCTCTTCTTCCCAGGAGAGCGGCTGGCTGCTCACATCTCCCTGCAGCTGTGCCTGCTCCACCAGCTTGTTGTTGGAGTTGTTAGCATTTGGATTTTCAGGTGGAGACCTCTTGGGTCTGGAGGGAGTAGCTGCACGATCAGACCCTGCAGGGGAGATGCCTCTCCTCCTGGACAGCCTGGGTGATTTATTGACCTTATACTCAATGACCTCCTCCACCTCAACCCACCTGGGCTTGCTCTCCACAACCCTGGCTTCAGCACCCTGGGGTTCCGTAACATAGAGGGTCGGGATGGTGGTCTTTCTCGGAGCAGGCATCCTCCTCAGCCTGGCTGTAGGGGGCTCTGGGGTGGAGGTCTCTGAACGATGGGCTCCGCTAACAATCAAGCCAGGGGACCTGTGCCTCCTCATGCGTGGGTTCTTCACCACGGTGGTTATAGTCTCCTCGCTGGAAGAAAGAGAACGAGGCAACACAAACATTAAAAAACCTCCCTTGCAGTTGTTGTGTTCAAATGTAAACGGGGGCAGCTGCAGTAATGAAGTTGCCAGTTAAAGAAGACAACACCCTGGTGAAGACAGCCCATCCTTAAATTACCCTTGTGAAAGAATCCTTTGCACTCAGGTGTTAAATACTACAGAACAAAGCATACATGGGGCCTCAGAGAGAAGCATGAAGCATATACATGCTCATACATACACACTAAAAAGCTCTAAAATATCTTTTAAATCCTTTTCATTTTTCAGTGAGCATTTACAGCAAGGTCAAAAATGAAACATTCAGTGAATCTGTATTAAAAAGCAGAAATCCATCCTGAAACAAATATCCTTAAATGTTCTTGATGTTGACAAATGATTTCACAGTTTGACGTGAAGCCTTCTTTTTAACAGTCTGCAGGATGAGCGATGAACAGAATTGTCTAGAAAACAATCTGATGTCCAACAAGACAAAAGACATGCTGCAGGCTCATGGATAAATTTAGCCTGTTCACACTTACATGATGATGGTTTTCTTTGGTATTCTTGTCTCCTGCTCAGTAACTAAGAGGAGGAAGCACAACAGATGAGATTTAGAGAACAAAATAAAAGAGAAAAAAAATTCAGCAAGTTTAATTTGTATCAAATGATACTACAGCTCTAAACCTGCACTAAAAGCTTTATCACAGGCATAGGAGTCTATTTCTGAGGGGATCGAGTCAGTGTTCCTACCTTCAATACTGATGGCCTGCTCACTACTGCGAGCCACAGCAGAGGCTGGAATTAAGTCAGCAGCACACTTGGCACTGCCCAGACGGTTGGACAGCTGCAGAAAGCAGGACAGATATAAATGACAGGATACTAACCACCTTCAAACACAAAAAAACACGTTATGATTCAAATATATCTATTTTTAATGCGCACCAACCTCACACTCATAGTGCCCCAGGTCTCTCTCAGTCAGGTTTTTAATAACCAGGACCAGAACGCCACTACGCAGCTCGCTGTAGGTCTGATACTTTTCTTGGTCAGTCAGCAGCTTGCCATCCTTGAACCACCTTGACCATAAATAGGTACACACAGCCAGAGAGAGAGAGAGAGAGGTTAACACACAGTGCAGCAGAAGAGAGGATCTTCTGAATTTATTTAAAATTTCATTTTCAAATTCCATTCATGTGTGCATACCTGATCTTGGGGCTTGGGGCGCTCTGAATGACACAGGTGAACTGAGTGTCCTCACCAGCAACAAATACAGCATTCCTCATTTTATTCACGAAACGAGGAGGCACTACAAGAAATGTGTCAAAGTATAATAAATGTTTAAAACTATAGGTGTTATTACTGAAAATTCTGTGTTTAGGTATTCTCTGAAACCACTGAATAAATCACTCTGTTGCTTACAGAAAAAACACTGGCCTCACAAAAATTCCATTTCCTTAATCCAAGGTTCTAACTGTGACCAGTATGACTCATTTCTAATATTTCCTGTGTTGTATATATCAAAGTATTGGGTTGTTTTAGAGCAATATCACAGTTTAAGCCACTTACCCTGGACAGTGATCTTGCCAAGAGTGCTGGCATTACCCGCTGAGCTTGTGGCAAAGCACATGTACTGGCCAGAATCATCTGCTGTCATGTTATCCAAGATCAGTGTGCAGGAACCATCGGGGTCCTCAATAATGATGTGGTGAGGATCTGCCTCCACAGGACGTCCATCTGCATCCCACAAATAAAACAACACAACACATTTAGACCCAGAGTCTGTTTGTAAAAAGAAACTAACCAGCGGTTTTAGGACAATTGGCATTACTATTACTAGGACAAATGGCTAAAAAACATGGAGCAGGTGTCGTACCTTTGTACCAAGTGATTGTAGGTTTGGGTACTCCTGTAGCTTTGCAGGCCAGTTTAACAGTCTGTCCCAGCTCCGCTGTGCAGTTTGCCAGAATTTCATCAAAGTCAGGAGGACCTGTTAAAGGAGATAAGTCATGAAAGGTTATCTTTTAGAATATTAAACTACAATCTGCATGATAAAAAAGAGAAGAGGAGTCAGAAAAAAGTAAGATGGTGTGCTCCACTCACTCCATGCAGGCATGCTGTATCGCTGCTGCAGTTCTCTAAAGTCTCTTAGCCACGAGTTCTTGATGGTCACAGTTCGGGCCTGCAAGGTGTATTTCCTCACAGAGTCCTCACGTTCATGCCAGATCTCAAAGGCACGGTCGTCACCCTCCACTGTCTCATTCACATCGATGTTATTTAACTTAGATGGGGTGAAAAAAACAAAAAGCACCATTTAGACTGCTGATCAGGACAGAGTGACAGTAAAAAAAAGAGAAAAATGAATCATTATGTTAATCTTACCTTCATCATGTTCTTAAAGACATATGTTTGAGTGTCAGTGTTGCTGTCCCTCTTGGGTTTGCAGATTACACAGTAGTTCTTAAACAGGAAGACGTGGCGGTGGTGACCCCTAGAGGATGTTCGAATTCCTGGAGCCCCCTCCCACACTTGGAAGGGTCCCTAGTGTAAAAGAGGAGAAGAAACTTATACATAAACAACATCAAACAAAGACAATCATGCCTTTATACATTGTGTTGATCAGGAATGCCACAGTAACTCCATCTACCTGTCTAATCGGCTCTCCTAATACTTCTAGTGTGGCAGGATAGTTTTCGATCATGGAGACGTGGTGTGTGTTCTCAGAGCGCTGAGGGAGTGCAGACACCATGGCATATGCTTCCTCCAGCAGGCAGCAGTTCTGGCCATTTCTTGCCTTGTTCCGAATAAGCTCCTGTAGATGTTGGAGATTAGATTACAATACATTTTAAATGAGAGAGATGTGTTTCTCTCTGTAACAAACCTTACAAGAGTGCACTCATATTGTGTACAAAAGCTGTCACCTTGAGAACGGCCTTGTACTTCTGTATCCTCTCCAGCGGCTGTTGCAGGGAGGCGTTGATGCTGCGCACAGGAGGATCTGAAGGATCTGCAGTGGCTTGCACCTTCTCAGTGTACTCCTGCAATGTAGTGGACAGAGGATTCTTAATTTCAGAAAATTATATTCAGCCTGTTGTTTACAAGGCAACAAATAAAGTAAATTTAATAGTAGAAAGATACTAATGAAATTACAGCTTCACTAAGCTGGCAAATCAAATTACTGGCACACTGCACAACACACAGTGCAATAGTAGTTCTTACCTTGAAGAAGCGATGGATGGTCTTGTCACTAACAGCAGACTCGGCCTGATTTTGACCAACGAGATACTGGAGGTATTTCTCAAAGCCCTCCTTGTTCTTCAGGAAGCACATGGCTACATCATCATCTGTGTCACAGTCATTCAACTTGGGGAGGAATGCCCTAAAAGGTGGGGAAATTATTGCATTTTACTGTAAATCTCACTCGCTTTCTTTTTTAAATATAGAAGACTAAAATGACATGTCATCAAGAGGTGAGCTCACTTGCTGTGGAAGGACTTGATCTCATCAATGTTCCTGAATATGGCGTCCTTCTGGCCGCTGACCTCAGGCGGTGCATCAGGGCTGTCTGCGTGCTTCAGGTGATGGGAGGCAAAGAAGTCCATCTCTTTTATGAACTCTGATTCACCATTAATCAGATCTTGGATCAGTTGGCTGGGGACATGAAATAATACTTTGTTATGGCACATCCTGTAGTTGAAACACTTGCTTAGTGAGCGTATATAAATGTGCTTTACTTACCATAATTTCCTCTTGTATTCACCCTCTGACACCTCCTCTACATTTGTCTCTGGGAGGTCGCCCATATCAGCAGAAGGCTGGAAGAAAACACATTTTTTAATATGATCTTGAAAATGTTCAAAGACCTCAGGACAATAATTTGATTTGAGGTGATAAAAGTTCGGATGTTCTGTTGGCTTTAGTTTGAGACATACTTTGAGTTTCTTGTCCAGGTAGGCAGGTGAGACCCAGCCTTGGCGGGATGGTGTAGTTTTGGTGGGTTTGGTCCGGACTAACCATTTAAGCGGATGAGCTGAGTCCAAAACCTCAACATACTGTCCCTCTTTCAAAGAGATGGATTCTTTGCTTGCTATGGTGGGAGTGTAGTCAGCCGTTGCCACATAGATGTCAAATATCTGTCAAAATAAGTATATTAATGGCTGAATAAATGTGGTTCTTCAAATTTCTTACAATAACATAATACAAACACAGTGTTTTTTAAAGCAGTTGTCCTTGCTCTCTTGATTCTCTTGACATTTCTACTAATTTCACTAGATTAATTTAGTCTGATTAAGTTTGATTGCTGAAGCAAGTAAAAACTCAATCAGACTAAGAATCCTGTATCTCACCTCTCCCCTAGCATCTCCCTCATCAGACTCAGAGGAGGAGTCAGCGATGAGGGAGGGAGGACGGGAGCGGCCGTGATGAGGGGATGGAGAAGGTGTCTTGGTCTCATCATCACTGTCACCACCTGGGACGCGTAATGAAGCTGAGGCAGCAAAGATGGAGGGAGGCAAGCAGAGGAAAGCAGGTGAATTTTGCAAAGAACAAGGGAATGTGCCATTATAGTGATCTATTTTTTTAAACTTAGTTTGTTACTTATGTAACAAAAACACTTGATGCTATGACAGAAGAAGGGATAACCAGAATGTGGTTTGCTCTAGTTAAAAATAAATCATTTTTTCTGCTTCTATTGGGGAGCACTTGAAAGCACCCACTCCACTCACTTAATCAGAGCTTGAATAAGGCAGAACCACTCAGCTAAAAGTCACATTTCAAGAAATAACAAACAACTATGCAGACTTCTACTGGTGCTTTTATCTGTTGGTAATGTTCTTTTAAGCATGAAAATCAATATCCCTTGGATTTAATGTTCAATAATTATGAACTTTAAGAAAAAATAAAGAAACAACTGAAGAAAAAAATTCACAGCAATCATTTCATTCTAAATGCTTTGCTATGACTATGTTAGTACTGGGACAACATGCATGAAAAAGCTACAGTTCAGATAAAACTTGTTCTCTGAGCTCTCCACATACATGTCTGTCTGTGAGCATGTATTCCAGCTAAAAGTTGGTCAGACTGTAAAGTCATTTCAAAATCATTTTGAAATCCATTTGGAAAAGACAGGATTGACAATGCATCAGGAAATATAAAGGCACAGACGGCATGAAAAGGGAACAACATTTTGTCAATTATAACGCAGACAGAGAAGAGGAAACAATTGTGACTGCACCTGAATGTAAAATGCATGTTTCCTGCTGTATGTAAATGAAATTGTGAGTTAAAACTGTTTCCGTAAGTCATCTGCTAAGACAACAAAAAGATCCATGTGAAGGAGTATATCATTGTGAAGCCGATGCACTCAGGATACATACTGGTCGTTTTGGGCCAAGATTTCATCCACTGGAGCACTTCTTGATTCTGTAAGCTGTCTGCATAACAAATTAATGATCCGATGAGCATTGAATTGGGTTGCTAAACTGATGGATGTAAAGGTGGTAATGAAGTGATGTCTGTATGAAGCAATGGGAGGTTTTAAGTAATGTACTCAAGAATAGAGCAAAACATGCTAAAAAACATGTAAAAATGAACATTCCACTGTCAAGTTTGGTGTCAATCTCAGATCTGTTAGAAAGTGAATTTTGATTCAAGAATTATAGTGTTAAAACATTCAGAAAACATCAACATCGCAATCCTTGAAGAATTTGAATGAATTCACTCATATTGAACCAAACCTGACTGGCATGTTACACAACGCTTAGCAGAAGCAGCATATCCAACATTATCTATGGATTATTTGAATACATCCAGCTTTTTTGTATACTTGCATACTTCTACTACAAATAACAACTAGCAAAAACCATTCATGTTTCAAATGCAGTATCAGAAAACTGCCACTCTGTTTCAGGCAACCTGCAGGGTTTTTTATTGCAACCACAGATTACATCATTTGGTTTAAGAAAAAAGGCTCTCCAGGGGAAGAGGCCTCCACAACATTTAAATCACTGACGGTATGCTGTGTGGTCACAGTTAGCTTGCGGCATCAGTAATGGTGGCATAACTACTTATTTCACACTGCAAAAACCAACCCGATCACCAGGGTTATGTGTGCCTTACATTAGTTGTACATGCAGTCTGAGTGTTTACCCTTTACAGACGTCCAGCAGCTAGCTAGCTTCCTTGCTAGTCCGGCAGCTGAAACATCCTCCTCTGCTGTTTTTCTAAGCTAAATGGTCTATCTACCACTCTACTAGATTTGTAACATCCAGTTAATAAAACAGACTTATTGAAAAACAACATATTCTGTTATTGACAAAATCATTGCTTTGTCTTGGTTTAACCCAAAGTATGTTACTCTTAATTTTATATGTTCAAGCATTAAAAACTAAGTCAACTTTCACACACATCTGGCTTTTCACTGAAATTACTGCTTTTTTGCCCTATGGACACCTAACATTGTGCAAACTTTAACGAGAATCTCATTCAAATTAAAATCTTACAGGTAAATGTGAGTTTGCATAGACAGAATTATCCATTACATATGCTTACTTACCTTGAGTAATCTTTGCTGATACCATTTCAGTGATCTGGGAGGTGAGTTTCATGAGGAATTCCTCGGTAGTTACTTCACCTAAGTAAGGGATTTTACCCTCTTTATGTACACAGAAAGAGAAAAGAGCACCATAAACTCAACAGCATTTATTACTACAAATAATATATACATGTGTTAAAAGTGATGTCTCACCTTTTCCTTTGCTAGCCTCCTCTTCTGGAGGACTAACTGTGATCCCAAGAACCCTGAGAAAATTAAAAGTTCAATTTTATTTCATATATTTGCATGTGATCAAAATGTGCTGTATATTCATGTATGTTTTATGTAAAATGTCTCAAATTCTTAAAGAATAATACTTACTCTGAGGGTTTGGTCTCTTTCTTTGGTTGTGGTGCTAATAGAGAGAAAAAGGAGGGGAAGGGGTATATACAATATACAATTACAATCAAATCCAGGGATTAAAAAAAACAAACATTAAAGAGGTTTGCACTCAAGTTAGTGTTTATGAATATATTTAAAGGTCAATATAAAATCAACATAAAGTGCATAGAAGTCTCTGCTTTCCTTACTGTCATCAACCTCGAGGTGGGCAGTGCAGATGGACTGTCCTGCCCTGTTTGTGGCAATGCAGGTGTAGGCACCAGTGTATTCTGTGCCCACGTCCATCAAGATGAGGCTGTGCTGGCGCCCTGAGCTTGCTATTTTGTATCCCTTGGTATCAGGCTTGATCCACAGGACATCCTCCATTGATTCTTCCTTTAGCCAGGAGACCATAGGAGTGGGAGATCCTAAAACAGCAAAGGGGACTACTCAGGGTTTTTAACACAAGATGAACCACACTTTTGCAAAGTACCTAGATAACTGTAGATGTTAAAAAATATTAAAACCAAGACACAGTTCACAAACCTTCTACTTTGACAGACAGAGTGATGCTGGCTCCTTGTTTAACCTTCCTGTTGCTGAACCTCTCCAGGAAGCGTGGTGGCACCAGGGGCTCTTTAGGGTCTGGGAAAATAGTTTGAAATGTAACATTTATTTTTAGTCATTTATGTAACACTATTATTAACAATTGAGTAGTTTTATCTGTGCCAAGTATGAAGGATAAATGTGAAATTACCTCTTTTATCTTTTGGCATGATCTCCCCTGGACCTGTTGCAAAAATACAGTTGTTACTTTATCTGTAAACAGTTGCATCTATATTTTTTAATGTCAAAGAAATGTCAATTTTAGAGTCTCATACACTTCTATGTGAGCAAGTTTTCAGACATTTGTGACTTACTCAGAACTATCAGTCGGGCTGAAGAGTAGGCAGAACCAGCCGCATTGCTGATGTAGGCAGAGTACTCTCCCATGTCTTCTCTCTTCACCTCCAGGATCTCCACGGCGTGAAGATCTCTCTCTGCTTGCAACAGAATTCTTTCTGAAGGTCGCAGGGGATGGCTGTCTTTGAACCAGTATACTCTGGGTTTGGGGAAGCCTGGAAGACAAAAGATATTTCAGGAACGACGCACAAATTTGATTTGTGTGTGAGTTGACTTCATCTATAAAATAGTCTAACAATAAGCTGTTATTTATTTGTCTTCATTTGACCTGATGATTAATATTGGTTAAAAACCTTACCCTTTACTTTGAGCTGCATCTTAGCAATTGGTGAACCTGGACTGACATGAACATCATGAAGCTCCTCAACCACTTGTGGTAGCTGATCATCTTCAGCCACAGACTCAAATGTCTCTGTTTCCCTGCACAAGGAGAGAAAACCAACACACCTCAAGACTTAAAATTTTTTCATACTACAAAATATAATTATCAATATATTTTTACACACCATAAAGCACTATTCATAGTGAATTCACCTGGACATGTAGCCCTTGGCGCTGACATAGGATGATGTCTCAGTGGCATCAGCAGCAGTGTCATAATCTGAGCTGCAAGACACTGATACAAAAGATTGATGTATATTTGAGTGACACATATATATTTGCCAATCAAAAAAAAAAAACAACAAGTGACCCTGCAATCAGAAAACAACATCTTCTGTGATTTAGCTGTCATTAATGCTAATACACATAAAAAAAATCTCAAATTAAAGGCCTGCTTACACGACTCTGATATTTATACTGTAAATATTAAAGCTGTGCTGGAAAAATCTAAAGAAGTCAAACTGTGGATTTCATATTGTTTACATTTGGTCAGTTTTCCAGATACGTACTACAATTGAACTAAAACTGAAGTTGGTTTTTTTGCAATACGTTAGGAAATATTGTAATATTTTAACTGTTTTAAAATATTTTGGGGCAGGTCTTGACCTTGGAGAAATGTCACTGAATAATTACTCACACCAAGGTTCCAAAATTATTATTAAAACAAACGTGTGTGTGAATGTATTGTGTGTTTTACTCACTGTCAACCCTGAGTTCAGCTTTCGTGGCTGCAATGCCACTGCTGTTTTCGGCTGTGCAACGATAGACACCCATGTCAGTGGGCAGCACAGTGGTTATAATGAGCTGGTGGCAGCCCTCTTGGTCTTCATTGATCATGTAATGGTCATTTTCTTCCAGCAGTTTACCATCCTTATACCAGCGAATGGTGGGAGGAGGCTTGCCAATCACAACACAGTCAAAGCTGACTGGATAACCGTCTGGAACATCCTGACTTTGTAGCTCTGTCAAGAAGACCGGGGCAGCTGGGTAACAAGAGCAGACAGACAGAAAACAGAAAATTTAAAAACGACTACATCAAATGTTTCGATAGGTAATCACTTTAATTTGCAGATATTTATGCAAAAATACATATGATAGAATACTGATGATTTTAAAGGTCATCCACTGATGATTTATATAGTAAATAAAAAGGGTATAATGATCTTCACAGCATCTCTCTAATGTCTCTTACCTGGAGCTCCAGTCAACAATGCAGGAGGCTGTCTGTCCTGTGTGGGGGTCTGTGTGCCATCTTGCGTGTAGCCCATCTTTCTAATTCGCAGTTCCACTTTGAGATGGCCTGCCTCCAGGATAGTGGTCTCTACGGGGACCCCATGGACTGTAAACATCTCCTGGAACCTCTGGGAAGCAACCTCAGCGTCTGCCCTTGAGTCAAAGCGAATGTAGATGTAAGTGTCATCTTCCCGGTAAGAGTGGGGATCAGGTGGACGCAAGTCTCCCTCATCTGCACTGACAAATGGTTCCTCCTCAACATCTGGCGGGAGACGTGTGCGCAACAGACGCCGGAGACGTCTGCTTGCCTGCCTCAGTGACTCGTCCATCTCACTGCCTGAGGAGCTCTCGGCCTCGCTGTCAGCACTGTAGCCCACAGTCAGCGGCCGTCGACCAGATGATTCTCTCACCGTTCCTACTGTAACCTTAGCACTGTGAGAAGAGACTCCAAACTTGTTGGTGACCTCACAAGTGTAAACCCCAGTATCCTTTGTGGTGACGGCAGTGATGACCAGTGAACAAGTTCCATCATTATAGATATCAATATGGTGGTGCTTGCCATCTGTCAGTGGTTCTCCATCCTTTAGCCACTGCACCTTATCAGGTTTACCTTCCATTACACATTCTAGATGTATGGTTCCATTAGGTTCTTTGGTCTGGTCCTTGAAGGCCTCTTTAAAGACAGGGCGCATGTCTTTGCGGGCTTTGTAGCCCTTGAAGGCAGCCTGAATCTTAATGGCAGCCTCTCTGAGCTCAGGCTCATCTTCTTTGCTGATCTCTATGCTGTCAGTCTCCGTTGTAGATGCCTGTTTTACTTCAGTCTGCTGAATTGTGGTTTTTGTCACTTCAGTCTGCTGCACTGTTCGCTGCTCTGCCATCTGGAAATGTGCAAAGAACCTTTCAGTGGACAGCGTTTCTGTCTCATTGGTGGCTGTGACAGCAGACTTGCTGCTCTTTTTGAGGTAAGAGATGAACGACGAGCCCCCAGAAACAGACTCATCCTCAGAGCTGATGGACAAGTTGGACTCTGTCTGCTTCTTTGACACAATGGCCTGTTCCTTTTCTCCTGATTTTATTTCCACTTTCTCTGACTCCTTAAGCTCAGATTTCTTTTGACCCTTTTTACCGTCCTCCTCAGGTTGTTCAGAGATGGAGTCCAGAGTTGGCTCTCGACTCATGCGCCGCTTCTTGGCTGATTCCTCCCACAAGTCATGGACATCACCTTCTTCAGCAGCTTCTGGAGGTAGACTGGGCTGCCCCAATATCTCAGTCTCTACCTTTTTTGCCTCTTCACCTATAACCACAATGCAGTTTTTAATTTAACTACGCTGTTTGATAAATGTTATTTTAACCACACAGCACAAACCTACCTAGCTGATGCTAAACCTTGTCAATTAAAACATTACTCATGCCACCTTAGCTTGGCTTCAAAACTAATTTAATAAGGATACCTGTGCAAAGTTGTATAATCAGAAAAACTTGTAGGATAAATACAAAAACCTACCCATTAAAAAGTGTCTTACCTGGGGAAATCAGTGGCTGTGCGGCTGCCTCTGCACAAATCAAAAGAAATCAAACACTTTTTGTAAAGCTGTCTACATATGACAACATTGTTATAATTGAGGTAAATCATAGCACATCAATTGACTAAATAGGTCAAACAAAATCTCAAATCTCAAATCCTCATCTTTTCTTGAAAAAAAAAAAAACCTATTCTAGTGTAGCAATAATAATAAAATTGCCCTGGCAAACTATCAAGTTCAGTGTTTAACAAATAAAATCACATATCCACTCACCAAGCTGCACAGTCTGAGGCAACTCAACAGGCTCTCCCGTCCCAGCTCTGTTAATGGCCGCCACTCTAAACCTGTAGCCACTGCCTGGGGTCAGATTTTCAGCAACAAACTCTGTGTTGCCTACGGGTTCGGAATGACATGGAAGCCAGAGGGCACTGTCTACCAGCCGCATCTCCACCCTGTATCCCAGAATGGGACTCCCTCCATCATGTAGAGGAGTGAACCAAGAGAGGGTGACAGACTGTTTAGTCTTACCAAGAACTTCTGGGTCCTCTGGAGGATCAGGTACAGCTTTCGGGGTGAGAAGAAGCAGGATTTAAATACTTTCAGAAACAGCAATCAATAATTAAACAGACTGCAATGTTTATCTGTAATACTCTGTTGTCTATATCATCTTGTAGCATGTAGAGTTGCCATGTGAAGTACACAGCTTGAATAGGAGTAGAGAGTCTATTCACTTAGAGAACTGGGGTGTGCATGTGTTCTTCTTTTCTGTCTTTCCAACATCCTTCTGAAATCTCTAGATAAAACTTTTGTCATCTGAAATATAAAAAAATTAACTTATTTAAGATAAAGTTACAAACCAAACTAAAAAAACTTACCAATGATGGTGAGTTTGGCCAAGGAGATAGCATCTCTAGCAGCAAATGTAATTTCCTGTTGTGGCAAAAGGGGTGCCTGTCTCAGGGCAAGGCGGTAAGAACAGCCATCGGCCCTCATGGCCCAGAGGTCACTGGACTTAATCTCAACTCCATTAGCGTACCACGATACTTCTGCTGCTGGGACAGGCTCGGTGAGCTCGACAAAAAACTCAACCTTCTCTCCTACTGCAACTACCTTGTCCTCCAGACCCTTCACGACGTCCAGCTGCCAGCCTTTTAAGAGAAAATTCATGGAAGACAACATAAAAACCAAAAACTTGATAAAAGTCAGTGAAAGCCTACTGTAGTAGATATTGCTATTAATACAACTTCAGAGTCTTTTGGCCCACCTTTGACAGAGAGCTGGGCAGACGTGGATGCTGTGCCAGCTTTGAAGGTCACTGTGCAACTGTCTTTCATATGCAACTCTTTTAGCAGGAGCAGATGACGTCGGCCGCTCTCAAATGTCACAATCTCTGCATTGGGGGATTCCTTTACTGGTTTCCCATCAAGAAGCCAGCGACAGTCTTTGCTCTCAGGACGAGAAATGGCACATTCAAACAATGCTTCACCTCCATCAAAAGTTTCTACATTTTCCAGACCCTGGACGATGTCAATGGGTTTGGCTGTAGAAAACAAATAGCAAAAAGGAGAAAAAAGGGAGTGCCATCAAAAAGATTTTAAGTGGACTGCAATATTTACATCGAAGGGCACAATCTTTGTAACAATCAGCTACTGATCAGTTTATTTGGTCACATAGCTGAAACGTGAGGGAGCAGAGGAGATTCCCTAAGCTGGGTGCTCTTTCCACGTGGAGGGAAGCTCACCTTCCACGTGAAGTGAAGCGACCACGCAGGTCCCCTCTGCCTCACAGGTGTACTTGCCACTGTCCTCAGCAGACACACGGCTTATGTACAAGCGAGCCACATTCCAGTCCTGCTCCACAACCACCCTTCGGCCATCGGGCTGCAATGGCTGCCCGTCTTTCTTCCACTGGGCCTTGACCGGCCTTGAGAACTGGCAGATGAACTCAGCCGGTCGGTTTTCGACCACCCAAAGGTCCTCCATCTCGCTCACCACTTCAACTGTGGGATCTGAGGTTGGGTCAGGGGTCATACAGTCAGGGCTTGGCCATGAAGTATGGGGATAAGTGTAGGACATGCCGAATGACTTTGGACTTTTATGACCCCCTAGAGAATGTTCACATATGTTCATGTGATGTTCATAACTGAGTCATATTTTTGTTTTTATGGATTGTTCAGTACAAATTGTTAAATGGACTGCATTTGTATGATAAATCGACTGCATTTGTAGTCCTTACAGTCTCTTTTTCTGGTTTTATTGACCATTCAAAGCACTTAACAAACTCAAATCAGCATTCAACCATGCAAACATATATATTCATACACTGATGGAGGAATGACACCATTCAAAGTGCCACCTGCTCATCAGGAACAATAACCACTTCCACACACTAACACACCAATGGCATTTGCCGTTGAACATCATGTTAAAGTGAACCTCAGAGTTTTGTACATGAAAATAAAATTTATTGTTTTGTCCTTTGTAAAAATGAACAGGGGGTCAAAAAGCCCAACGGTCAAGGTTTAGAGTAACGGTCACAATCGATGGCCAAGAAGTGCTGGCAGCTGATGAGAATGGAGGGGGTGAAAAGTGGATAGAAATGCCAAACTCATAAGATATTTGCATGTCCAGGGGGGTTAGAGGTTTTAGTGCTTGAAGGTTAGGGGCGGGGCTCAGTGGGACAGGACAGTGGAGGTTATTTAACAGCAGCTGGCCTGCATGGATGGGTGGAGCAGCACTTTCCTACCACTATATTTTCACTTTTGCTACCATTTGGTTTACTTACTTACTCTGTACAATAAAACTAGGATAAACCAGAACATTACCAAAACCGAGCCGACTGTAAATTGCCAACCCAATTCACTTACCAGATTTGGATTATTTATAATAATTTTAAAATTTCAAATCAAGGACATGTGTACAATCGAGGCTGCACCTTTAACCATTTAATAATCACGATCATATTAGTAGCTTCTACAATTACACCTAATCAACTGCCACCTATGTAGCTCGTACAATCACAATCCATTTAAGTATTTCAAACATCTACTAGTCAGTCTTTGTAGATACTGTTTATGCGACACTTTTTAAGAAAAGACTTGGCCAAATGGAGCCAATAATGCCAATAAATGGAGGTCAAAGAAAGCTGATTCATATACAGTAAACAAGACATTGTGAAACAGCACAGAGATGTCAGAGACATAGTGAACACGCGGCAACACCAAATTATCTCCACTTCTGCATAACAATAAAGATTAGACTGCTGGTGGTGATGATTAAGACTTGATGAATAAAAATCCACAAAGTGAGTTTTAGTGCAAACTTTGAAGGTGGACTGTGTCATTTATGTCAGATTAGTTCTGGGTGTAACAGCAGCCTTAAATCTGTCTACAGACACAAGTACCATGAAAAAAAAAACAATAAATGCCAAAAGACACAAAATGATAGTTAATGACTAAATTATTGTTTATCCAACCGAAAGTTTTGTACATGGTAATGTGAGAGTGTCAATAGTAAGAGTCATTTTCTGCTCTTGTGTGGTTGCTTGCAATGCTAGTACAGTTTAGCTACCTACAGGATCATATTCTTATCATTTACATAAAAGTAAAGCCATCATTGTTGAGAAATTAATGCCTATATCGGGACTAAATTTAAACAATCTTATACTCTCTAATCTAGGGTCATCTGGGACTGGACCTTACCCAGCTGACACTGAGCAAGACGGGGTACCACCTGGTGAGGTCACACCCAGGACAAGTTACCAGTGTGTCACAGGGCTGACACATGGAGCCTGACAGCCATTCACACTCACATTCACATGTATGGGCTATAAAGATGCGCAAATGAGCCTAACCTGCATGTCTATGGAGTAGCCCCACATTCACAGGAAGAACATGCTATCTCACACAGATAGGCCAGACAGGGTCCAACAGAGAACCTCCTCGCTGTGAGGCAACAGCTAACCACTGCAACCATTGCAGACATATTAAAATTAACCATATTTTTCTTAATATCAAGTCTAGTTGTACATCCTAATTACATGTGAAACTAAATTGTAGCTAGTTTGTAAAATTTGAGCAAGCTTTACAACACAACAAAAGAGGCAGATATAGAAAGTCTAAAAGCTTCAAAACTACTTGTTCCCAAAGATGGATCAATATTGACAAATAATCCTGATCGTGATTATCATTGATTCATCATTTCAGCAGCCCAACATACAGCACATAGAAAGAATTCAAGCTTAAATATTTTCCATAGGAAATTAATGGCTGATAATGAATTTAGATGTTAGATGTCCCCTCTGCTGTGGTGCTGCACCCAGTTGTATGTTTTGGCTGAATCAAAGCATACAGCATGGAGCTCTCTACTGCCATTGTTATTAAGGATGAAATGACAAACAATGCTGCCCATGCACAACAAAGCAGAAAATATCCACCATAAATCTAATTATTAGCTTCAAACTTGTTGAGGAACCCTGCAGAAAATACTTTACTTCTTGGTATATTAAGTCATATTTTAAGAAGAGTTGCACCAAATTAATTAATAATTATTGGTGCCATTAGTAATGAACAAAACTAATACTGGTCTGGAAGATTTTAAAATGCACAATTAAAATTCTGCAGGATCCAAAAAACCAAGATGAGGCTCATCTCAGTCTCCTGTGATTATCTTTGCAGCACGATACCTTTAACTAAGAGCTTGGCTGTTGATGTTAAATTGCCAGCTTTGAACATGACAGTGCCAGAGTCATCTGTGGCCAGGTTCTTTAAGGTGAGCGTGTGGATGTGACCCTGGGTCAGCCCTATCTCACTAGAGGAGCCGTTCTCCAGCAAGGTTCCATCAAGCCACCACTGCACCTTGCCAGGTGCCCTAGCAGACAGCTGGCAGGAGAAGGTTGCCCATTCTCCAACAAAGACGTCAGTGGTTTTAAGACCACACAAAATGAACACCTCTTTCACTGTTGGGCAAAAAATACACATATGCATACAGTGAGAATCTAACTTATTTGTTCTCAGAATTCTATCTGCTATTCTGTTTGTAAGAATAAGTGTTGAATATAGTCAGTATTAAACAACTCAGCCTTCCGTATCGCAATTAGCTACCTTGCACTGCCAAAGAAGCTGTAGTGAGCTGGTCTCCTGCGTCACAGGTGTAGTAGCCACTGTCCTCAGGCTCCAGGTTCTGTATGGAGAGCTCTTGAATGCACCCATCCTGCCTCATTTCAAACCTCTTACCAGGCTGGAGGACCATGCCTCCTTTCCTCCACTCAACACGAACAGCAGGTTTAGACAGCTCACAGCAGAGAGTAATATCATCACCCTCTATGGCGTCTTGGTTCTTGAGCTCTTTCTGGAAGAACACTGGGGCACCTGGTGAACATTTAAAACAGGAAAGTTTGGCATCAGATGTTGAGATGGAAAGTTTGGCATCAGACAGGTGAGATGACAAGACAAACATCTCTGAGAGACTTTAGACAAAGATTCTGCTGATGCAGAATGATGCCAGACTGGGTGAGTGGTTGAGGTGATTGGATGTTCAAGAACATTTCTGCTGTTCATTTCAATCCTATCTTGGTCCATATTCTTGAATTTGATCAATAGGAAAGGAACTTTTTTCAGAGGTGGCATGGATCTTTACCTTCCACAGTTAAGGTGACGTCGCACTGTGCATCTTTAGTGTCACACGTGTAAGTTCCTGAGTCTTCAGGCACCAGGTTGTGGATGCGAAGCTGGTGGATTGCCCCGTTGCTCCTCAGGTCATACTTAAGACCTGCTTTGATGGCCATGTTGTTTCTGAGCCAGGTGACAGTGGCCTTGGGGTCAGAGATGGTGCAGGACAGGGTGACAGTTTCTCCCTCTACTGCCACAGTGTTGTGTGGCTTCTCTAGTATTAGCACTGTAAATATGGGAAACCCGATACTAGGTTTAATAGTTGTAGAATTTAAATGAAGCCTAATACTTTTCCCGCTATTAACAAACCTTTCATTAATAGACTAAAAGCTTGAAAAATGAACACATGCATGCATGCAGCAACTATAATGCTTTTCAAGTTTGTTCGAAATTACAACAAAAAAAGGATTAAGCTATAAAACTGTAACACTTGATAAATGAATTTGAAAACAATCCATCTTTGAGAAACAATTACAATTTATAGTGCTGACTACTTAAATTCTATTAGTAACTATATTAGTGTTAGCACTTTGATAGTTTTTTTTTTTTATTAGCAAGATTAATGCAAAATAAATGCAAAAATTATATAACACGTCCTTAGGGTTAGGCTGTTGAAGATGATGGTGTCAGCAGATTTCCATTTGCCAAGACAAAGCTGTTTGATGGTCAATGGAGATGAATGTGAGAAGTAAAAACCTCCAGTGACCATTTCATCTCCTTTACCTTTTGGTTTCTCCTCCACAAGAAGACAGGCCACGCTCTTCTCCTCTCCCACTACGAAGGCAACATCCCCTGATTCATCTGTAGTCACCATCTTCAGGACCAAACGATGTACCCTGCCCTGGATGCTCATTTGATTCAGATCATTGTTTTGGAGGAGGTTGTCTCCGAGCCACCATTCCCCATTTGTCACGCCTGAGTGTGACAACTCGACCTCAAAGACAGCATCCTGCCCAGTGGTCACAGTAATATCGCAGAGTTCTCGGAGGATGCGCACATGCTCTGCGAGTGAATGGGATGATGGGAGGTCAGTGATGAAATTTCGGCTAAGCTTCAAGAAGGCATCAGTAAGATGATTGAGCCGTGACTAATCTAATCTTACTATTTTTATGCCTCAGGTTGTGATGTGAGGTGATGTGTGATTTTTCATGTCAGGGACATGAATGGAAGCATGAACCATTTGAATATCAACGAACAGGAAATCAAAATCTAGTAAATTATTACTAGATTTTACAGAAAATTTAAATGAAATTATAAAACATCATAAACAAAACAAATCTTGATTATAGACAATTTACTGTCATAAGTAATTTATTGACTGGAAACCAGGGCTTGACATTAACCTTTCTTTCTTTATTCCTATTTATATTCATTTATAATTAATACAAAGATTTGAGTATCCAATCAATTCTTTTATGTTATGCAGATCTGCTAGTCAAAATCAGCTACCATGTGTCTTTCATTTTACCTATAATAATCATTTTTATTGCCTCCCTTAATTTTTTGTGATGTGAAAAGATCAGATTTGCACACAGTCAGAGTAAAATCAGCGTACTTGCCAGCCTCCAGGTAACTAAATCTGCAGACCAAACCAAGGTATCTGGGGATCTTCTCAATCACAATAATGATTTTCCATGGGGCATAAGAACCTAAAAATACATTATCAGGAGTTGTGAGAATGTTTCTCAGCAACAGAGAGCATCCCTGTATCCATAGTAACTCACTCTCACTCTTGCCTGAGTGCACACAGCATGAGAGGAGGGAGGGAAAGAGGCTGCTGACAGAAAAGCTGCTGATTCTTGTCTGACTGTGTGCAGTCACCTTCCTCTTTTCATGCTGTTATCAATTGAAAAATTGTTTTTCACTGCATGAGAAAATGGACGAGTGGCAATGAGAGCATGTGAAACGTTTCAACTGAAGAGTTTCATGCTCACTGTGCGACAGTTAGTAGTCCTGCTGACAGTCATCATCAGTGAAGCAGAGAGCATCAGGGCAGTCGATAGATTGGAGTTGCACTGCTGTTTCATGCCTGGCAGCACACTTAATTTTTCCGTTTTGAGACTTGATCTGTAAAGTTTACAGCCTGCTAAGCTGTTCCTTCTGATTTGCTCTATGTAAATGGCACAACTAAATAACACAAGGCATTCATTTGCCCTACTTATATATAGTAATTTCTCAAACCAAAGCGGCCAGTAACAGTGTCTGTTACTTATCCCTACCCAAGTCTAACAAAATTTGGCAAGTCGGGGGCAGCAAATGTCAAGCCCTGTTTACAACATGTCAAGGCAAAAATAGCGTAACCAATATTTAGAAGACTCAGTAAAACCACAGAGTCAACTAAGACATTACACTTTTAACTCAAGGACTATGAAATACAAGAGGAATTGATGTCGAGTTGCAGATATGATCCAGAATTTGTGAATGGGATGGATGAATGTAAAATGAACTTCAGGCAGGATGAAGACAGGTGGACACGAGAGACATAGATGAAATAACGCTGTGCTCTGTTACCTTTCACAGTCAGGGAAGCAGTGCTTTTCTTGTCCCCTGTATCGCAGGTAAATTCTCCACTATCCTTCACATCCAGTTTGTGTATGACCAGGATGTGAGTGGTAGCTCTCTGCTCCATACTGTACTTCTCCCCATGGGTGAGAACGGTTGAGCCCTTCAGCCAGGTCACCTTGCAGTCTGCTCTTGATGTCTCGCAGGACAGAGTGGCCTCGTCCCCTTCAGTGGCCTCTTTACTTTCCAGCTCCTTCTTGAAGAGTACAGGTGCGGCTGCCAGAAAGACCAATACTTATTAAGATGAATGATTTAAAAATTTTCTCAGGCAAACACGGCCACCAGAAAACATACTGCACTCACAAGTGACATTATTAATACCGTCTGTACCAATCCGATATTCTACCCAGTTTGAGAACATCAAGAAGCTTAAAACTGACCATGAAGAGAAAAGTTTCATTCCAGTGTTTTAGGTAAAATACTGACGGACTGAACCAGAAAAAAGAAATCTTTGCCATCAAAGTTATCGAGTAATATGTGAATGAACAAATGACTATGTTTGTCTATGAGCATCAAAATCATAACACAGAGAAGATCTTAGACAATGTACATATAAACTCTTGAACTTTTTTTTAAGGTATTTTTCTCCTTTATTAAAGGTGAAATGACAATAAAGAGGTGACAGGAAAAAGAGAGAGAGAGATCAGAAATGAGAGATGACATATGAAAGATGTTCCGACAGGACTTGAATCTGGAATGATTTGACTACATTTGTCAGTGTCTTAAAGTTTCTTAAACCCATAGGCAAAAGGACTAAAAAAATTAATAATAATGAAATTGTTCAACGTGGTCAATCACTGAGTGAATTTTGACGTTATGCGTCAAGTTATTTGAATGACGTGTACAGTAAGAAACAACAGTCAGAAAAAGTGCAGTGCAAAAAACCTGCTAACATATTGATCAACAAAACCAATATGTCATTTGAATACTGAACTAAAGAGGAAATGTTAGTTTAATTTCAATTAAAAAGACAGTGAACATGCATATACTGTAGAGATATGACAGAATAAACAGTGAAGTGCAGATTTCATACAAATACTACAGTGAGATGAATGGCTATCAAGTCAGTAAAAAAGTGGAAGGAAAGTTAATTAAAAAAGGAAGCCTCAGGAAATCACAAGCATCCATGCTTTTCAAGGAACTGTTTGAAAAGACTGAGGGAAGGTGTTTGACAAGGAAGGTGTCCGACAAGGAAGATGGTACAAACAAATGATACTACAGAAGAAAAATGACAACTATTAATTCTCATCAAGAAAATGTGCATTATATGTCTCTTACCTCTGACTGTCAGAGAAGCAGTGGAAGTGTGGTTACCCACTGTAAAAGTGACTGTTCCTGAGTCAGCTTTGGTGATGCCTCTGAGAGTGAGGCTGTGTAGCTGGCCCTCGGTCTTGATCACGTTCATTTCGTTATTCTGAAGAGGGACATCCTGGAGTTTCCACTGGGTCAGAGGTGCGTCCTCACGAGAAACCAGACATTCAAAGTGGACATCCTCACCCTCGTATACAACGCAGCTCTCCAAGAATTTCAGTATGGTAACCTCGACCTCTGTTTGGCAAATACATTACAGTAGAGTAGTTACATGTTTGTCTGAAGAGGACATGTGTTCGACAATGATATAAAAGTTGTTCAAGTTCTGATCAAAGCATCATAAATATATCAAGACATATACAGATATGTTACTGTGAATACGAAGTGAAGAAAAATGGTTAATTCTTGTGAAGTCTGACAAGAACAAATGATAAGATGAGTTGAGTGCTCAACAGCGAAAGTGTTTGAATAAGTGAAAGTGCATCAAAATGTCTCACACGTGGGATTAGAATCAAAACTTGAACATTTAAATGCAGTCAAGAAGACAGCAAACACAAGTGTTGGAGTGATGCAAGACAAAAGGAAAGATGTGACTCCAGAGGTGCATGAAAAGGATGCACGCAAATACGAAGGTCCTACCCTGCACTGTGAGGACAGCTGAAGTCCTCTGGCTGCCCGTATCGCAGGAGTATTCTCCTGAGTCAGCTCCTTGCACCTTATAGATTACAAGCTCAACTCTAGTTCCTTCCTGTTTCAGGTGATACTTGCTGCTAGATGTCAGTACTTTGTCACCACACCTCCAGATCACACTGGCTCCTGGCATTGTGATCTCGCATTGAAGACTAGCGCTCTCCCCTGCCTTACTTAAGAGGTTTTGCAGCTGGGTTTTGAAAAGGACAGGCTTGGCTGCAGGGGAGGAAAGACGGAAATGAAGAGAATAAAAATTTGGGATGACGGAGTGAATGCTGGCTTGATTTACAGCCTCAACATATACATATAAGTATGAGTGCATATCCAACTCTTCTAGTCTCACTTCTTTAATGTAACGCAGTCAATAATAGCTGAAACAAACCAAAAACCGAAAAGGGAAAGGAAAAAAGAAAAAAAGCCTCTCCCCCACTTACAGTTTTCATCATTCACTTGTGTTGCACAAAAATGTGTAAACCAACACTTAAGCTATTATTAAAAAGGATTAAAGCTTAGTTATTCTAAATATTAAAATAGAAAATAACTTATATTCAATGAGCAATATTGTTAGTAAAGTTCTCAGTCAGTTAATATGAAACTCAAGTATCTTAACTACAGATAACTGGTTGAAGCGAGCGTACCCTTTACAGCTAGTTGTGCAGTGCTTTGACGATCACCAGTATTACATGTGTAACACCCAGAATCCTCTGAGTCCACATCATGGATTACAAGCGTAGCCAAGTGCCCTGTTTGTCTGATTTCATACTTGGCACAAGGACAAAGGCCAAGTTCTCCTTTCCTCCACTCCAAAGGAACACCAGGTTTAGACAGCTCACAGTACAAGGTCACGCTGTCTCCCTCATCAGCCATAAGAGAGCTTTCAAGCTCTTTTGAAAAAATGACTGGGGCAGCTGATAAACGAAAAGAACGACCAGATGTTTATCGACAGTACAAGGCCAAGAATGGTGATGAAGGAACACAGTGAGATAAAGAAGAATGAATTAGAAAATGAAATGAAAGACTTGATGGCAGAAAAGGACAGCACAAGAAGATGAGATAGTCTCCATCCTACCATTAATTACAAGAGAGGCTGAGCTTGTTGTTTCCCCTGAGCAGCATGAGTAGCTTCCTGTGTCTCCAGGACTCAAATCGAAGATCTGCAGCTCATAAACAAGCCCTGTCTGTTTCATTTGGTACTTTCCTCCACAACTCAAGACTTGCGTTTCTTTCTTCCACTCGACAGGGAGTCCAGCTTTAGAAAGCTCACAGTAGAGAGTTACACTACCTCCCTCCTCGGCCTCCTGGTTCTGCAGGTCTTGGATGACTATGACTTGAGGGACTGGGGATTGAATCAATCAAATAAGGGTTTTTGTATACTGTTGTAACTTGCAAGCTTTATTAGGCAATTAGATACCTGATAAAGACTACAGGATGCTGTGTAAAATTATGTTCATTTTACCTGACTTAATGTGGGTTTTTTTGCAATTAAAAAATTTAACAAATAAAAGAAACACTGTTGCTTTCAAACACACACACACACACACACGCACACACACAAACACACACACACAAAACAATACCAAATACAACAAAAACAGCAACACATGTTGCACAGCCAATGAGCCATACTTCCAGACAAAACAGTGGGCCAGTTAAGAATATATCAAGTCGGTCAAATATGGCTTGTAATCATTCCCATCTGGTGACAACCATATTCCAAAATACAGCAAATCAATCGTTCACAAGGGAATACAAAGTGAGCAACAGCAGGCAAGACCAATTGCAAGGCAGGCAAAACTCCACAAGGAAAACATAACAAAACTGAGGGAAATAAAGAAGCCCAGATCCCACAAAACTTCTACCTGGTTCTTTCACTTTGATATCCACCACTGTAGGCTCTTGCTTTGGGATGACTTCGGACACAATAGGATTTTCAATCTCTGCAGGTGTAATGAATTTCATAAGACCTTGAACATCTACTGTACTATACACAGAGCAGTATACATTTGAGAATAATGACAGAATTTCAAATGAACAAAGCAACAAAGGTTGTTCCTGCACTAAAAAATGACACAAAAACACCAATACTTTAATCAACAATAGGACTGATTGGCTCCAGCTACATGCCAACAGTCAATTTCCAGCTAATCAGTCCACAAGGACAAAAAACGCCACACTACTGACAAAACCTCAGCATACAAAAAACCTGCCCAACACAAAAGCACTCCTATTCACGCTCAATACAAATGTGTCTTTGACTACATACCTTCAACTTCCTTTTTGCATTCCTGCATCTCAGGTTCAACTTCAGATGTTTCAGCTGAAACTGGCGACTCCTCCACTGTGATTTAAGTTATTTGTAGACATAGGATTTAAGTCTTAATGTAAATTGCATAAACTGAAAATCCTCACCAGCAGACCAAACAACATGATGCAATGTGCAACAGGAAAACCAATGCATATAAAAACATACACCATCAAGACCAAAAGCTTTTCCAACAGATAAAAAAGTAGCATAGTGGCAACCAACACAATGCAAAAATAGTGTCTTATAGAGTAAGATAGAGTAAAACTAAGAGTTCAAAATTACACTACTTTTTTATAGTCCTTGGAGTGTAAAGTCAAAGCTGCTGTTGCATTTAGGGACCTTTCTGCTGTGATAAAACATTTAAGTCTAGTTATATCTAAAAACATGGAGTCTAAAGAGCCAGTGCTAAGTGGCTGAATTGGCATGCTATATTTCAGTTATATCCACTGACTACTTTTGTGAAGCCTAGAGTTTGGAATTATTCCTGATATTGTTTTTTGGAACCGGGGGTAATCATGCTTGGACGAGAAAGTGAGGCTAGGGAGCAAACGCATTTCTCCCAATGACTGTGTGACACCAACAAATGCCTAGTGGCTGTTATTACTCAAAACGGTCATATCCACAATAACACTTGAGCCTTAGAGTAATCTAAATAAGTAGTGATTTTAACAAATTTTATTCCCTTTTACCAAAAAACCCTCAAGAAGCACAAACGTTGAACAAAGGAACACCAAGGAGCTTCTGCAGACAGTTGAGAAACATCACACAACAGCTATGCCAGGCATTAATAACATCTAATACAATCCAATATTATACCATCCCTTCCTCTGAATATATTGTGACATTCTGCTCAAGAATAACACGATTTTAAACCAATTTAATACAAATTTAAACAAACAAGCTACAGCTACACATACAACATGCTTTGTATGCTATAAAAAAATAAGAAACATCAGAAATGACAGAAGACCTTCATTTTTAATGCAAAGACCAAATGGGATTTAACAGGCAAACAGGAAGCAAAAGGTCAATAAACAGCAACAATCTTTGCATACCTTCAATTGACTCTTTGGTCTCTTGGATCTCTGTATCGTGTTTTTCAGCTTTGTCGGGAACAATCTTTTCAACTGAGATTAAACACAACATTTGCCTTACAATCTTGCAGTGATGAGTTCTGTAACCTGGAGATAGCAGGTGACCAGGACCAGCTCACACACAAACCCAGCACACTTAATCTACTGCTTACAATTTGGCATTCTGACAAACATAATAAGCAACAGCCATAAAAATCTAAATCAATGATACCAAAGAGTTCTCTCTCCTCTCACAGAATGTTCAATAATCCAACACACAGCAACAATCCAACATAGAACTGCCATAAGATGTATCATAAACACATAGCTTCAAAATGTTTACAGCATTCAACACAGAACTGGACCAAACAAAGAGTCAAAACCACTGGACAAAATACACTTTTTCCAAAAAAGGGAATTTGCAGAATAGCAACACCTGTTGACAAAAAAAGCAATTTCAATTATTTTATAAATATATCAGGTAACATAACCTTATGCATAGACAGTAAAGCAAAGCAAAGGAAGCTGCCTTCTCACTCCATATTTTGCAGCACTTCTCTCTTGTAATAACTGTTATTCTTCAAGTTTGAAATGAAATCTGGATTAAGACAAATGCCGACAATGTTTACAGTATCCGGCAAAAGCCATGCAAACACTGGCCTTATTACCTTCACCTTCAACTTTGAGTTCTCCAGAATATTTCTTTCTCTCCTCTTTGGGAAGCTGCTGTCCTGGAGTCTGTCCAGTAGATGGCAGTATCACAGCTATGGAATTGAACACAACATTCAACCCTCAATTTGAAATTGCCTTAAGACAGCACTAGCTTTTCATAACAGCTGATGGGAACAAACACATGTCTCCATACCAGTGCTCAGCCCTCATGCAACAAAGTAACCCAGAGACCAGAGGCATCCACAAATGTTTAAACTATGACAATGATTTTTCTTAACAAAAAAAGGACAAAGATCAGACAATTAACAAGAAAATGAAAAGTCACATTTACCAGAAGGCAGACAAAAAAGCCATATCAGAACCATACTAGCCTTAAAACATATTTTAAAGCAATAAGACAAAAAGTAAGACGGCTCATGACTCAACAAATTTCTGTCCCATAACACCAGTCAGCAGCCAAGACATGGAGTTGCAGCGCTAAGCCCTGACTAGTTCAATGTATATCTCTGTCTTTTGGCTTCCGTTTAACAGAGCGATGCACTGCAAGCACGGTTTAATTACAAACATATAAAGCAAAGCTATAAATCTACAGAGAGTTACCTCCCACTGTCTCATTTATCTCTTGCCTCTTCTGCTTGTCTTTAACAGCTATGGACGGTGCTTCAGGCATCTTGACTGAAATGCAAATATGAAATGGATATAGAACAGGGAAGAGAGTGCATAAAGTATAATGGTACAAATAGTAATTTGCAAGCACGGAAATTATGTTATTTTCTCCTCTAAAGTATGCCGTTTTTGATTCGGTTCCTACTTGGAACCGAATTTTGGTACCCAACCCTATTGTAAAGAGGAAGTTTTTTCTCCCATTGTCACCAAGAAAGAAACCGTTTGGTCTCTGTAAATAACACTATGAAGAATGCAGTCTAAAACTGCTCAATATAAAAGTGCCCCGAGATAACTTCAGCTTTGATTTGGTGCTTCACAAATGAAATTGATCCAGCTATCATAATGCAACACTGAAGAAAAAAGACCCACATTAAAAATGCAAAACACTATTTGATTATAAGAAGGAACAGCTGACCCAGAAATAGCAGACAAAACTGAAAGCTCAAAATGTTGTAAACTAGATAGAAAAAATGCCATAAGAATCTAATTCTTAACCTATAGACGTCAACATGTACAACATGTACAGGCCCAACTTAAGGTCACATGATAACACAAAGATCTTTCGACCAAACCTTTTACTGTTTCTTTGGTCTCCTGCTTCTTAGGTTCCAGTTTAGTAGTGGGAGGAGCTGACAGCTTCACAGCTGAGAAGAAACAATTTGATTTCAGGATGCTTTCATGTACTTCATCATCTACAATGTTTTAACATACTAAGTAAAACTAAATATCACAAAATAACTCGCGAGTAATACAATGAAAACAATTTCAGAATTAAATGAGCACTGTAGAAAACAGCAGAACACTACAATACAAAATCAACACAGATCAACTGGCTTGTCTGATTAAATAAACAACAACAGTTTATGGACCAGCATTCCTTCATTATCAGTGGTCAACATTATACCAAAATCAAAAACATAAGGCGTACAAAGAGAAGCAACATGCAACTTCTACTAAAATTACAAATCCCGTGACAAAACGCGGAAAGCAAGAGGACATAGACGTTTTGCTTTGTATTCTCAAGTGCACAGTAAAAAAGGGAGAAAAAAAAGAGAAATATCCTCTAAAGAAAAGTTCAGAATTCAAACCCTGCATCACAGCCAGAGCACACTGCTTAAAAAGCGATCCAGGCCAAGTCACCCAACCTGCTAATCCAACACATACAACATGAAGGGAGTATCTGACAAATCTGACTGAGACACAAACATGAATGCTGACAATTTATCAGCAAGCAGACAGACAACAAAAAACAGCAACACAGAGACAGGGACAGAAGGATCAATTTGAAAGCAAGTGCTTCAACACAAGTGCATCAGTCAAGACAAATTCAAAGTGTAAAACAAATTACACACATTATGATTTTATCACCTAATAAATTCAATGTAACTTACTTTATGTTTAAATGTCAACACTTGGTTAAAAGTTCAAAAATATCTTGAACCACAAAATGATATTTCTTACCTACAAAGACAAATCTTAATACACTGAAGATGTTTAAATCACAAATCCTCCTACCCTTTATATTGAGGCTTGCTGTGGTCTTCTGGTCTCCACACACACAGCTGTATTCTCCACTGTCTTCAGGCACCACTTTGTTAATAAGTAGTTCATTCACAGAGGCTGTCTGCTTCATCTGGTACTTTTCTCCAGACTTCAGGACCTGAGTCCCCTTTTCCCACTCCACCGGTACTCCAGGTTTGGAGAGCTCACAATGCAGAGTAACATTGGCTCCCTCCTCAGCCTCCTGGCTCTCCAGCTTCTGTTTGAAGGTCACTGGTTGGGCTGAGCATTTATTAGTTAGTTATTAACCAATGGCATGCCATGATTTTAAACAAAATACATATAAACAAACAAACAAAAAAAAGAGAAATTGCAATCCACAATAATATGCACACTCTAAAACAAATATGTGGTAACATGTACATGTAAAGAGTTAATCCGAAAAAAGCCGCAACAAGCTCCTTGAAAATCCTCTTCCTACCCTTGATACTGAGGCTTGCTGTGGTCTTCTGATCTCCACACACACAGCTGTACTCTCCACTGTCTTCTGGCACCACTTTGATGATGATGAGTTCATTCACAGTGGTCTTCTGCTTCATCTGGTACTTTTCTCCGACCTTCAGAACTTGTGTTCCCTTCATCCACTCCACTGGGACTCCAGGTTTGGAAAGCTCACTATGCAGAGTAACATTGGCTCCCTCCTCAGCCTCCTGACTCTCCAATTTGCGTGAGAAGATCACTGGTTGGGCTGAGCATTTATTAGTTAGGTTAGCAGGCAGTTGCATGCCATTATATAATATATAATAACATACATATATTTTAAAAATAAAAATAATAAAAACAGCAACAATTTGCAGTCCACAATGACATGCACACTCTAAAACAAATATGTCCAATTATGTACCATTAAAGGAGTTGCCCAAGACATTTTCATGACATATATAACCAATGGACTCTTTGAGAAGTCTCTTCCTACCCTTAATGTTGAGGCTTGCTGTGGTCTTCTGGTCTCCACACACACAGCTGTATTCTCCACTGTCTTCTGGCACCACTTTGTTAATGATGAGTTCATTCACAGAGGCTGTCTGCTTCATCTGGTACTTTTCTTCAGACTTCAGGACCTGTGTTCCCTTCTTCCACTCAACAGGGACTCCAGGTTTGGAGAGCTCACACTGCAGAGTAACACTGGCTCCCTCCTCAGCCTCCTGGCTCTCCAGCTTCTGCCTGAAGGTCACTGGTTGGGCTAAGCATTTATTAGTTAGGTTAATAGGCAGTTACAAGCCATTACAATAAAGTAAAAATCAAAAAACAAACAGCAACAATTTGCAATCCACAATGACATGCACACTCTAAAACAATTCCGTCAAATAATGTACTGTAAAAGAAGTAGCCCAAGACATTTTCATAAATTAGCCACTGACGAAATCTTTGAAAATCCTCTTCCTACCCTTAATGTTGAGGTTTGCTTTGGTCATCTGGTCTCCACACACACAGCTGTACTCTCCACTGTCTTCTGGCACCACTTTGATGATGATGAGTTCATTCACAGAGGCTGTTTGCTTCATCTGGTACTTTTCTTCAGACTTCAGGACCTGTGTTCCCTTCTTCCACTCAACAGGGACTCCAGGATTGGAGAGCTCACACTGCAGAGTGACACTGGCTCCCTCCTCAGCCTCCTGGCTCTTCAACTTGTGTGTGAAAATCACTGGTTGGGCTGAGCATTTATTAGTAAGGTTAGCAGTCAGTGGAAGGTCATTCCAAAAAAAGCTAAACAAAAATATATAATACCCAAACCATTTTTTTTTTAAATCCATTCATACCCTTGATCTTCAGGCTCGCTGTGGTCTTCTGGTCTCCACACACACAGCTGTATTCTCCACTGTCTTCTGGCACCACTTTGTTGATCAGTAGTTTGTTTGTAGAGTCTTGCTGTTTCATCTGGTACTTTTCTCCAGCCTTTAGAACTTGTGTTCCCTTCTTCCATTCCACTGGGACAGCAGGCTCAGAGAGTTCACACTGCAGAGTAACACTGGCTCCCTCCTCAGCCTCCTGACTCTCAAGCTTCTGTTTGAAGGTTGGCGGCAATGCTGTACAATCAAGTTTTACATTATTGTCAAAATTTGATGAAACTAAGGCCTTATCACAACGCTGCAATAGACGTGGAACTCTTTTGGAAATGTAACATTAACATGTCATTTTTTTTCAAAAAACATTTTTAAGAAAGACCTCTCGAATCCATACCATTGACTTTCAGAGTTGCAGATGTCTTCTGGTCTCCACACACGCAAGAATATTCTTCGCTATCTTCAGCCTTCAAATTCTTAATCTGAAGCTCACATGAGGTTTCCTGTTGCTTCATCTCATACTTCTCACCAGCTTTGAGAATTTCAGAGCCTTTCTTCCACTGAACTTTGGCTGAAGGTTTTGATAACTTGCAGCAGAATGTCACAGCCTCCCCCTGGTTTTTCTCTTGGTTCTTGAGCTTCTCCTCAAAAATGGCTGGCAAGGCTAAAATAAAATGCACAAAGACTAAATTATATAAAACGGGGTGTTGGATTTAGTTGGGATTTGATGGAGAACAGAAGATGGCAGGAAGAGATGTTGTGTTAGGTTGTTATGTGCAAGTTGTCCAACGTTAGTCTTTGGAACCCAAAAATAATTCCAACAGGTGGGCTGACGTTACTTTTGCTAAAGGTTTGGCTACCACAATGCACTTTATTTAGAAATAGAAAGAAATGATCTAGAATGCAGAAGAGATAACCAAGGAGAGACATTCATTTATGCAGTTTGCATGACAAGACAATGCACCCGAGAACAGGTCATCTTGCAAAATCTGCACATGCTCATGGACACCATTTACAATTCATGGTTGTGGAAACAGTTTTTAAACCATACAAACACCAAGACAAAGAAAACAGAATGGTGCAACACTAAGGCAAATTACATCCTCAATAACACACTCACGACGCAAAACACTGAAGATTTAGCTCTCTCACAGTAGGGAGTGGAGACCCCCCTAAGAACGTGAACAACACTGAGGGGTCATGGCTGCCCCAGAGTATGATCTTAACACTACTGTGCAAGATGCAGATTGACAGGACTGACACAGCAAACAAATGCAGCAGATCCCAAGCCAAACTATAAGCAAATACAACATGACATTCCTCCTTTAACAACTGAAATATCTTGGGCTAATACTTCAGATATTCCGTTTCAGATGTCAGATACTGAGCACCCATTCTTGTACTCTATAAAAATTAACAAATGTTCTTGTACATGGTAAAATTAGCTTGTTAGCACCAGCTGACTAAAAAAGTACTTACCAGTTATGATTATATTCCATCCATCCATCCTATATCCTTTTTAACTACATCTAATATTCAAATAATTCTTCTACAAAATTAAGAACAAATATCAGCTCTGCAAAACAATGAACTTACCTCGAACTAGCACACATACATAATTAAGTTCTTACCATTGACTGTCACCTTTGCCATGCTCTTGGCAGTGCCCACATCACAAGTATAGATATCGGTATCTTTCTCCTCCAGGTGTTTGATGGTGAGAGTTAAGACCTGCTCCCTTTGAGACATCTCATATCGACCTCCAGGCTTGAGCTCTGTGTGACCTTTAAGCCATATCACAGTGGATGGCGTCTGTGCAGTCTCACATTTCAATGTAACAGAACTCTTCTCGTCCACTTGGCTGTCCTTCAGTGCTGTAGTGAATTTATGGATTGTCTCTGTAAAAAGACAATAACCTTGTTTCAAGCAGGACTGGTTTAATATAATAAAAAAACATACTTATTATCTTTTACCACAGTCTTTATGTAAGTGTAGTCATAAGTCTCTCAAACTGTCAAAGACAACAAGTGCAGCAAGATGGAAAGTAGGTTAGTGCATAATCTTCCATCTCACCCTTAATTTCTAGCTTTGCTCTGGTGATTGAGCCTCCAACAACTTCACAGCTGTATTCTCCAGAGTCTTGAGCAGAGACATTCCGGACAGTCAGCTTCATGACTTTATCCTCTTGGCTAATGTCATATTTTTGGCCCTTTCTGATGGCTTTGCCTTCCTTGGCCCACTTTACAGTGGAAGTAGCTTGTATCACCTCACAGGTAAATATGGCGTCTTCCCCTTGAGCAGCACTAACATTCTGCAGTCCTTTTGACACAGATGAAGCTTTGCCTGCAACATGGGATGATAATAAGTTAATTTTATTTTTTTTTTAAATACTGATATTTATTTATAGGCCATTTTAAAAATAGATACATAGCTTACCTTCAACTGTTAATGTTGTTTTGGAGCTCAGGTCTTTAATCTTAAAGACCACCTCTCCAGCATCAGCAGGAGTAACATCCTTGATGGTCAGCATGTACTTGCGTCCTTTATTAGTGACATTGAAGCGACCTCCATTTGTAACAGTTTGGCCATTAAGAGCCCAGGAACACTCATCTGTGCTCTCACGAGATAGGATGCACTCAAAGCTACATGTCTCTCCCTCATTTACCTCAGCTGACTTCAGAAACTTTGTAATTCCAACACCAATCTCTGAATTTGGGACAGAGAGCATACGTTGGTGATTATGCCAAACAATACCATATTTGTATGAAGGCTATGTGTGTAAACATGTGTATCTGAATCAAAGAGTGGTCCACCAACCTCTTACGGTGACCTTTGCTTTGGAAACTTCAGTTCCAAGATCACAACTATACTCTCCAGCATCTTCTTTAGTGACGTCTTTGATGATCAATCCCAAAGACTTGCCTGTGTGAAGGAGCTCATACTTTGGCCCAGCCTTTAAGACTCTACCGTCTTTCTTCCATGTGGGAGAAACCCTGGGCTTGGAGGCCTCACATGCCAGAGTGATCATGCCCTTCTCCTCTCCAATCACATCATCCAGAGACTTGAGGAACACAGCACGCTTCTCTGGAAGGAAAGTGTAAACAGTACAGATTCATTGTAAGAGACAAATATGTTTCATGACCAAATCTCAATCAGAGTAAGAACATGCATGTAGCTACAATACCTGATTTCCTGCCTTAACATTTCATACAGTAATTTTTTTTTTGCATGCTTGTAAATGTAGCACATGACAGCTCTTACCTTTAACCTTGAGTGTCACAGACTCTTTCACCTTACGAACTTGAAAGGTAATAATGCCACCATCCTGAGGTGCAAGGTTCTTTAGCATGAGCTTGTGAACTTTCCCCTCATGAGTGATGGTGTTGACTTCATTAGTGAAGAGCACCTTGTCATTCAGAAGCCACTGTGCCTCTTCATCTGCATAGTTAATCTCACTTGTGAACACTGCATCACTGTCTTCATCAACCTCTGTGTCAGCCAAGTGCTTGATGACCTTAATTTCACGCACTGGACAGAAGAAACGAGATGGTTTTAATTTTGAAACAATTTTCATCCAAAAGCATTCTCAATTACTCTATATGGTGCTTTTTTAAGGCAATGCACATTGTTTTTTGTGTGGTATATAGAAGCCAATACAGTACCTTCAACAGTAAGTTTGCCTTTAGTCTTAGCAGGTCCAGATTGACAGCAATACTCTCCACTGTCTCCCTCTGTCAACTTCTGAATGGTGAGTTGAGCCCTTGTAGCATCTTGCTTCATGTTATACTTGTCTGATGCTGTCAGGGGTACCTCACCTTTGAACCACTTAACCTCTTTAGGTGAAGCAGAGAATTTACAGCTGAGTATGGCTGAGCTTTTCTCCTTCCCCTTCACATCTTTGATGGGCTCTGCAATCTCAAGTGGACGCTCTAAATGTGACGAACAGTAAATGATCAGGTAAATATATCCACAAAAGTATCACAGTACATGAGTTACTGTAGCTAACTTTTGTTTAAATGGGATTTAATGCATTTACCTTTGACTGTGAGCTGGGCTAAAGATTTGCTCTTCCCAGCCGTAAACTGCACAGGTCCTGTCATCGATGCTCTTGACTTTTTGAAAGTGAGACGGTGCATAGTGCCCTCTTTCTCCATTTCAATATCAGCGCTCTCCTGCACAGGAACTCCATTCAAAGTCCAAGTAGGAGGTTTCACTAGTTCCATACTTATTTCAACCTCAAAAACAGCTGCAAACGGTTCTGTCACTTCTACTGAGCTAAGCTCGCGCACAATGCTGATGGACTGCTCTGAAGGGGTCAAGAAAAGAAAATATTTTGATTAAATGTCAATAGCACAATCATGTCATTAAATGAAACTAATGTTAATTTATAGTTCTTTATCCCTTTATAGACTACAAATCTCATACGCTTTACATCATTAAATGTAAACAAAAATCTTAATATAGATCCATTAAATTTGTTCTTTTTCTCAAATTGTGACCATGGTACGTGCTAAACACTTAAAAATTTTTAGAGTTAAAAAATAAACTAAAATTTGACAGTTAAAAACTAAATGTCATCACTCTTTTATGGACAAACTATATAATGGAGTCACTGTAATACTATACTACAGCTACACTTCCTACCTAATATGTGATTTCTTTACTGTAGTATTTTTATTCTTATACGCTGACATTTACACATTTCAGCTGAGTTGTCATTTTACTCTCTTGTGTGCTTAGTTGCACTTGTTAGGACAAGTACTGAGCACACAATTTGAACCGTCAAAGTTGGAGAGGCACAGGTGTTACTAATAACATCAACAATAGCTGAATTCTATTCCAGTGTCCTTGTAAGTAACGACAATGTGACAGCGAGCCAGCATGCACAAGACAAGGATCCCCCTAAAACCGAAGCAGCTAAACAGAATCCAGCCATTGTTCATTTTATTATTCCCACCTGTACTTTTTTCTTCCCTGACACATTCAAATGCAGTTTATGAAAAGGCCTTTTCTTTGTCCAAAGTTTTTTTCATAATAAACTTTCACATTTCCCAACTAACTTCTAACTGAGTCTACTCAACCACAAATGACTGAAAACACCTTAGGGTGTTACTCCAGCATTAGTGGTAATAGAGCTTTGTTAATTTCCTTCATGCATAAGTAATCATTTTAAAATGTTGATTACTATGTTAATGCATTTAGTAGGTCAGACTTGTTCCAACATGGTCAAGAAATAAATCAACTTAATATCCCCAGATTTCCTATTAGTAAAATACTTAATTATTTTTGATTGATAGATTTCTGAATAAATAGAGACGGACAGACAGACAGGCATGTAGATATATAGAAAGATACCTCATTGAACGGTAGTCTGATGGCTGGTTTGGTGTAAATATTTTGTAAACATGTGTTTATACAATCATATGCTTCAGTGACCAACAATTGATAACCCTGACACTAAGCTAACAATCAACCGTTTTCATCTTCCATCAGGTTACCTTCTACAAGTAGTTTACAGGATGTCTTGTCATCAATGGCGTCACAGGTATACGTATCTTCATCATGCTCGTCCACGTTGTTGATGGTGAGTTTTCGGTACACATCTTCACTTTTGATCTCGTACTTCTCGCTGGGTTTGATCTCCGTCTTGTTCTTGTACCACTTGACTTTCGCACTGGCACGCGACACATGGCATTCAAGATGACCACGATGCTTATACATCGCTATCTTATCCCTGAGTCTCCTCACAAACTTGACAGGCAGCTCTACAGCAACAATAACACCGTATCAATGAAAGCTTTCATGTGTGGAACATCTGAAGAATTAAGGCTTTTCATTCCAAAGCCTTGCCAAAGCCCTTGTCTAAGCGCACAATAGGACAGGCTATTATTATATTCGAATTATCTTACAGCCAGCGAATTGGGCTCATATGTAATGGAAAAGTCCAATATTTGCAAAAGCTAAAGCAGATAGCCAAAATCTTGTGATGACTCCTGCAAGTCATTTTGATTTGTATATCATTTGCTTTTGTTTGCAAAAAGCAAGATGCTGATATAGAAACAAAAAACATCTGCGTGTTCATTCAGCTTAGCAAAACCTCTAGTCAACTGATAGCAAAGTATGCCTTCTAATCGTCAAATGAAACCAAAATATACAAAATTACTGGACGAATGATGCCTTCTGCATTGACCGTTGCACTGATCTTCATTCAGTCAAGAGAGAAAACTATGTCAAAGCACCTTCAAATGACCCCAAACCTCATCTAGTTGTCTCTTTGCCATCAGGTCTCAATGAAGCATTACAATGTAAATGCAAGTTGCAACTGGATTGACGATCTAATTATTATTATCAGAGGCACTGGGATTACTGTTCTAGCAAGACAATATTTCTTCAAGTTTAGTGCACTTTTACATTTGTCCCACTAAACCAGTAGAAACATTGAGGTCAGTTTATAAAATGATGCAGGAATTCTGTTGTTCAAATGTTAACATAATCAGAATTCCATACAGGCTAATGATCAGTTTAAGGTGGTCCAATTGTTTATAATTTTAAAGAAAATAAGGCTTAAAGGCACAAGTATACTTCATAGTTTGCAACTTTCTAACAGCTTTTTTCAAAATGAATAGTAATAATCCATTTGCAACCACGCCTGAACATTGTCACATAATTGTTAGCGAGTCCATGCAACAACATAAAGTATGTTCTGCTATTTGATTTCAGCAAAACACAGACTTGCTTACCTTTCACTTTAAGTTTAGCAGTTGAAGAGGCTTTCTCAGCTGTGAATTTAATCTCACCCATGTCCTCAGGAGTAACAGACTTAAACAGAAGTACATAGGTTCTTCCTGTAGTCGGAAATAGACAGCTTACAGTACTAAAATCTCTTATTTAGGTCAATTTTATAACACTAAATTATTACAAAAAAAATAATAATATTGGTTAACTAATTTCTTGAGGCCTTTACCTTCTTGTCTCATCTTGATGTTGTCACCAACTTTGAGTTTGTTACTTCCTTTGTACCACTGGCAGTCCACTTCATCATGGGAGATTTCACAGACGAATGCAGCACTCTCCTTCTCCATCACCTCGACATCCTCCAGCTTCTTAACAATTTTGATATCTCTGGCTGCAGGAAAATATTATAAAGATGTTTCTCTGTACTGAAAATTATTAAACTGCACCATATGTAATGGTACCTGACTGTGTATTGTGTTTTTATCGTGTTACCATGAACAGTGAGCTTGGCCGAGGTGTTATCATCACTAGTGCGGCATATGTAAGTGCCTGCATCTTCAGGGGTGCATTTGTTGATGACCAAAGAGCGCTTTCGACCCAAGGAATGAATGCCAAAGTTCTTTCCAGGTTTCAGTTCCACATCATTCTGCGGATCAATACATTTCCAAGATTTTAGATATATACTCTTCACTTTCTAAATTTTACTATTTCATTCTGAAAACAATAATTCTAACAATAATTTCTCACCTTAAACCATTTAACGTCTGCATTTGTTCTGGACACTTCACATTCAAAAGTGACCTTCTCTTTCTCAGGAACACTAATATCCATAATAGGCTTGGAGATCATGACAGGAGGTTCTGTAAAATCAACATATGTTGGTCATAAACACAACAAGAGATGTTTGGTTGGCTGAGACCCTTGGTAACTATTAGGTAATTATTCAAACTACAGGAAGCAGTCCTTACCTGTGACAATCAGTTTGGCAGATATATGCACTCCTTCTGCTTGGAAGGCAATAGTTCCCGCATCTTCCCTCTTGAGACTGGACAATGTTAAGGCATGCTTTTTACCCAAAACTGTGATACGGCAGTTTGCCCCTGACTTCAACTTGGCCCCGTCCCTCGTCCATGTGCCTTCAACATCAGCCTGATTGAGTTCTACCTCAAGAGTCACAGTCTCTGTCTCATGTGCCTTGGTTTCTGTTAGGCCCTTTACTACCTGGATCTTCTTCACTGTGAGGAGGAATGGTTGAGAATTAATTTACAAGCAAGATTTCTTAGTGTATTACCAACCAATAATAAAAATATCACGTCATACATCAAAACACACATTACTGGAGAAAGACATTCTTTTTCTGGGGTTAAGACATGTACTTAATACTGTATAATGTATCGTTAAAATATGATTGTGGATCAGTCTTACTCTCAACACTGAGTTTGGCCTGAGTTTTGTCATCCAGGGTTTCACAGGAGTAGATGCCTCGGTCAGCATGAGTCACACTCTTGAAGACCAGAGCCTGCTTAGCTCCATCAACTCGAATCTCCATGTTGCCTGCAGGCTGCAGCACTACACTGTTCTTCATCCATTTTACTTCATTTGATGGCTTACTGAGCTCCACCTCCAGCTTTATTTCACTCTGTTCCTCCACTGTCAGGTTTTCTAGCTTTTTCTTAAATGTCACAGGCTCATCTAATTGAAAGAAATGTTAAATTAATAATGTAGATCTTACATTATTGATCATACTTAAAAGAGATATTTTAAAGAGAAAACATATTCTCACGTTGCACTTGTAGTATAGCTTTGCAGCTTTTGCCTTCTGCATCCACACTGATCTCCCCAGCATCTTTTCGGGTGACAGCGATGATGGTGAGCGAGTGACTGCTACCGCCATGCTCAATTTTATACTTGGGCCCAGCAGTGACGGGTATACTGTTATGAAACCATCTCAAGCTGGCATCCGCTGGGTTGACGGCACACTTGAAAATTGCATCTTTTCCCTCCATTGCAGCAACATTGTTCAGTTTGGTGGTCAGTCTCACTAGTCTGGGTGCTGGAAGGAAAAATTCACATAAAATTAAAAAGACTGACACAAAAATATTTGCTACCCAAAAATGTTTAAGTTTATTAAAGTTAATAATAATAACCTTTGGAGGAGACTTTAGCAGATGTCTTGTCATTCCTACATTCACAGCTGTATTCTCCTTCATCTTCTTTAGTCATGCCAGTCACAGTTAGGACCCGCTTAGCACCATCTGTCCTGACAGAGTGCCTACCTCCAGGTTTAATCTCACGGCCACCATGCTGCCAGACAACATCCCCTGAGGCTTGATTTAATTCACACACCAGGCTAAGTGTACCTCCCAACTCGACTGTAGCAGGTTTCAAAGGGACGACAAACTTCAAAGCTGATTCTGAAATTAAAAACATGAAAGTCAGACATCTAAACAAAATCTGCCATTTAAAGAGGTCTATAAAGCAACTATCAGGATGTTCTCAGACAACTTCATCACTTGCCTTTAACTTGAACTTTGAACTCAATTTTGTCATCAGCAGTTTGACAGGAGTATGAGCCACTGTCTTTGGATTCAGTGGATTTTACTATCAAGGTACGAGAAAGGCAATCTTTTTTCATTTCATACTTGCTGCCCTCTTTGAGCTCCACGCCATCTCTAAACCACCTCACACTACCACTCTCTGTGGTCAGCTCAGTGGTCAAAACAATGTTTTCACTTGTTTGAACAACACATGTGTCCGTAACAGACTTCTTCTGGAACTTGACAGCTGCATCTAAAGGGAATAAAGGGCTTTTTTTCAGTGCTTTGTGAATAAAATGATTTTTTTTTTGACTTAACGGATAATTCTTGATTATATATATTTTACCTGTCATCTGCAGCTTAAATACCAGCTTCTCAGTCCCAGCCTCACATGTGTATTCTCCAGCATCTTTTTTCTCCATTTTTTCTATCACCAACTCACGACTCTTGCCTTTTGACTCTGTGTGGACTGCTTTGCTGGAAGTCAGCAGTTTGCCATCCTTGTACCATTTCACCTCTGTTTTGGAATCAGCTACCTCACAGCTCAGGGTGGCTTTCTGGGAGAGAGTAGCTTTTACCTCCTTCTTGACAGACTCCCTGTTAGAGAATCCAGCTGGAGCTTCTGGTGCTATGAGTACAGAACAGCACTGAGTATCAGAGCAGCAATCAACCAAAAGAAAAAAAGGAAAAAAAAAAACAAAAAAAAAAAAACCCACAACCCTTTTTTTGGTCTACTACACTTAACATTTTAAGTGATATTTTCCCTGTGTCCTGTTAGCTTTGTCTAGCTATTATCTATCTCTCAGCTTAGGGTGGGTGACTGTCCTTTCTTAGGAGATTCTGTGCTTTGAAAAGTAGATTTAGCCTGGACTTCTGTAGAAGCAACTAAAGGACTGTGGTAGCAGTTCAAAAAAAGGACTTCACAGAGTACAGAGAGCACTTCAGATTTACTCGACACACATTCAGTTCTGCCAGATGCACTGCACAAACCGAGTTCTGTTAAGGGCCATCAAAATGAGGGAGACAAAACGTTTCACTCTTCAGTCATAAACCAAAAGCAGGAAAGGTTTACACAAATTGCTACAGAGAGGAACAATTGAGGCATCAAAAACAGTTAACACAGAAAGAAAAAGACAAAAGCAGTCACTGGAAACTGAAAAATATAGAGCCATAAGACAAGACAGCTGTCTCAGTAAACAAATGCTACAAAAATTTAAGGCAAATATTCACATAATATTTACTGTCACATAATTAAATGTGAAAGACATCATTATTACCATGTAACCACTCCTGAATGAGACAGCTGGATTTGAATTCAAATATATCTGGGCCTTCTGTTTCATATGCTATGTCTATTCTCCTATGGTTTGCAAAAAACAACAAGCAGGATATAATAACAAGAACTTGATATGTATTTAACATTCTTCATGCTCCTTACCTTCCACATATATTTTAAAGACCAGCTTCTCAGTCCCAGCCTCACAGATGTATTCTCCAGCATCTTTCTTCTCCACGCTGTCTATCACCAGCTGCCGGCTCTTGCCTTTTGACTCAGTATGGATTGTCTTGCTGGAAGTCAACAGTTTGCCATCCTTGTACCATTTCACGTCTGTCTTGGTTTCAGCCACTTCACAGCTGAGAGTGGCTTTCTGGGAGAGAGTGGTTTTCACCTCCTTCTGGACGGACTCTTTCTTAAAGAACGCAGACTTGACCTGTGCCTCTGTGGAAAAGACCATGGATGTGGTTAACAAAATACATTTTACTGGTCTAATAATATGTTATCACATGCAATACAAGTCAAGTACATCAATCAACGGAAATGCCATTAGCTAGTTTAGTCCTTGTTTCTACCTGCCACCTGGAGTTTGAAGACCAGCTTCTCAGTCCCAGCCTCACAGATGTACTCTCCAGCATCTTTCTTCTCCACGCTGTCTATCACCAGCTGCCGGCTCTTGCCTTTTGACTCAGTATGGATTGTCTT
>JAQMCX010000009.1:4538577-4784806 GCA_029814765.1 Acanthurus leucopareius | reverse complement strand
TCTCTCTCTCACACACACACACACACACACACACACACACACACACACACACACACACACACACACACACATACATTCAACACAAGCACAGACCCTTACACATGAGACTAGTGTGATTAAGGTTTATAGTGACAGACGGAGCGCATGCAGATGCCTGTAAATACACACAACATAGATCACACATACACAGCAGGTACCAACAGTGCAGCATCCTTCTCTCTCAAGCTCTCATCATCACCTCCTGTAACAGCAGACTGGTTGTGGACTGATGCCTTGGCACTGCACACAGCCCACCTCTGCCTCCTTCAGCGAGCTCTTCACACTATCCAGTATATCATCCAACCTATTGTAACAGCAAGCCAAAGGTGGTCTTTTATGCAGTTAACTCATCTACAGCATGGCTAATGGATGGTAACAGTTCTAAGCAATGGGGCTGCCAGTATTGCGACACTGAATTAAAATTACTCTTTTATCTGGATATTTCACCAATTTTAGTGTGACTATTGGGAAATTAAATAAGTTTTACAAAACTGAGGCAATAATGTGTTAATTATAAGGCTTCTGCCAAGTTCAACATCTTACATAAGTGGGTAAAAGTTTGTCTTCTTTTGTGTTAACAGATCTATAGTTCAAGAGGGATTCAGATGAAAAATGATTATGGTGCAAAAGAGCACATTTTCTATGCATTTTTAAGATTATTACCACCAACGTTAAATCAAGTTAGAGTGAAGATACCACCTAAAACTCAGCCACTGTAACTATTTTACTGTACTTACTTATGACTGCAGTTCATGCTATTAGACACAAAGGATATATCAGTTGTAATAGACACAGGCATTCTATAAGATCTCCCTATAATTGCAACCATCAATTAATATCAGTGTGTTTTGAACATGTGTGCACAGCATAGACTTGAGGATGTGCATTACAAAAATCATATGGAAACTAAGATACTTGCAGGGTCGTAAGTGCTGCCATTTCTGAGCTCTTTAAGTGTGAATGCTCACAAGGAAACAGAGCGACTCTATGTAGCATGCTAGCATGTAAACAATACAAGAATACCTGCAAGAATACCTTGCGTAATATCAGTATATATACCGTAATATCAGAATGCTGATCATTCAGCATTTTCACAGTTAAAGTTTATTTGAGGCCTGAGCATCTATAAATAAATTTTCATGTCAGATTCCGATGATTACTAGAGACAATCTTTAATATGCAACTTTTTGCACTTAAAATCTATCATGTTCAGATAATAAACATCAACTAAAAACATTTAAAAACATTCTGTTACTTACTGGTCTACACATAAGGCATCTCAAAAATCACATTTTTGTGCATTGATGGTTGGAACGATTTCACATGAAACTAGTGTTCTGCTACATCAGAACAGTATATCAAACCTTTCAAGGTCCTAACCATGATGTGGCCAATGAAATCTATCCATGTGGCAGCTGGTTAAAAATCACAATGCTTGTTAAAAATCCCCCCTATGTTTTTATTGCACCGACTTTCAGAAACTCTTTAATATTGTTACATAATTAATACATTACAGCTATTTTTCTCATCCCCAAATCTGCCACCATCAGCGACGATTAAAGATTCCCATGTGGTCTGTGTAAAGTCTTAATTCTTCAGTGGGCGAGTACAGAACCTTGGCTGGGAGTCCCGCAGAAAGGATATCAGATTTGTGATTTTATTTCAAATTAGAGCTTAAGCCTTGGACTTTCATATTAGTAGAGTCCCTATTGAGAGATAGACCTCAATCTGATCAAGTCTCATTACTTTAGCAATTAAAGTTTCACCCCTGGGGTCTTTCCCCTTAACTCCTGCCCCCCACCTCTTTCTCCTCCTGCCTCCTTTCTTTTATTCTCTCCTTGCAGCCATCATATGTTTTTGCCACCAAGGTGGAGAAGAGGAGAAAGGGAGAGTGGCTTGCGAAAATCCTTGATTGACCAAAGTCTGTCCTCCATCAAGGATTACGAATAGAAATGGAACATTTGAGGACAAAGGAAGGAGGGGTGAGGTGGGAAGAGACTGAAAGGGAAAAAAGAGAGATTGAGTGTGAGTTGCAGAGTTATGGGCACAGAGTGAGAGAGAGAGGGTGGCTAATATAATTGAATTAAAAAGATGGAGCGGGGCCATTTCTAAGCAGGTGGGAGTGTGGAGTGAGAAAGAGCAGGCAAGATATTAACTTCTAATAAAAGAGAGATTAGAAAGTGGCTAGGAGGACTGCTCTGTCTTTACCTGTGGGAGTGACGGCCCCCACATAACCTTTCACTGCAATATGCACACTGATATTAGCCGCTATATTCTGAGTATACCACACACTGATGGACAAATGCATATACACAAGCATCCATGCACGTTCTTGTGTCTCTGCACTTTTTCACCAACCACATATTCAGGGTATACATATATAAATTTATATATATATATGTAGCAATATCTCTATACACACACACACACACACACACAAACACACGTTCCCCTTCACACACATATACTCAAGGCTGACAATATGTAGTTGACAATAACTTTTACCCTGTCATCTGGTATGTTAACACCTGCAATACTGGTCACAAACATCAATCAACATTAATACTATAAGCCAGTCAAGTTCAGTCCTTGTTCCTACCTGCCACCTGGAGTTTGAAGACCAGCTTCTCAGTCCCAGCCTCACAGATGTACTCTCCAGCATCCTTCTTCTCCACACTCTCTATCACCAGCTGCCGGCTCTTGCCTTTTGACTCAGTATGGATTGTCTTGCTGGAAATCAACAGTTTGCCATCCTTGTACCATTTCACATCTGTCTTGGTTTCAGCTACTTCACAGCTGAGAGTGGTTTTCTGGGAGATGGGGACTTTTACCTCATTCTTGACAGACTCTTTGTTGAAAAAGGCTGACTGAGCCTCTGCAGCTAACATAAATGAGAATTACAGTGTTGTTATGTGCATGTTTCACCAATAAATGTGACATATTAGAGGAGTCAAATTGATACATCATTCAGTGCACCTTCACCTATTATTTATTTCCTACTTCTGTTTAAGACTTTTAAAATCCTAAACTGATTTTACTGATAGTAAATTTGATGATTAAGTGTGTTATAAGTAACCCTCTGTAAATAATCAACAAAGACAAAGTTCAAACTACTCATTTAGAACTGAGAATATCAGTTAAATTCTATACATCCAACTAATAAATCCAGCAGTCCTACCTGACACAAATATCTTGAAGACCAGCTTATCCACTCCAGCCTCGCATGTATACTCTCCAGCATCACTCTTGTCCACCTTTTCAATCACCAGCTGACGAGTATTTCCTTTTGCTTCTGAGTAAATTGTCTTACTGGATATCAACAACTTGCCGTCTTTGTACCATTTCACCTCTGTCTTGCTATCTGAAACACTGCAGCTAAGAATGGCTTTCTGAGAGAGAGTAGCTTTGATCTCCCTCTGGACTGATTCCTTGTTGGAAAAGGCAGCTAGGGCTGGAGTTTCTGAGGAAACAAAATAAGGTAAGGAAATCAATGCCTGTCCTGTGCAGAGTTTAATAGGGCTACAAAAACCTCATCATAAAGTCTTACCTTTTATCTTGACCTGGAATGTGACTTTGTCTGTTGCTGTCTCACAAGAGTAATGTCCTTCATCACTCTTCTTAGCACTCTTGATGATGAGCTTCCTTTGAGTCCCTTTGGAGATGATGTTAGTTCTTTGGTCCTCAGTGATCTCGACTTGATCTTTTTTCCACACAACGGCCGCGCTAGCAGGAGATACCTCACAGGTCAGCTCAAGATCTCCTTTAAGGGACGATGACATACCCATGGGACCTCGGGCTTTGTTCAAAAACTTGGCAGGTTCATCTGACAGCAAAAGAGATGGACATTGAATATTGACTTTATTATTCATTACTCTTTGTGTTCATGCAAAAATGCAATAATATTATATAAATAAAATATATTATATACAATTATTATATAATAATTATTACATTCACTGAACTCCCTTGAAGTGTGTATCTTTCGGGTTGTTATCAGAGTAAAAAAAAAAAAAATGGAGTGTATCACATGGTCTGAGAAAGTTTGCATTATGTGCCCTTAACGCAGGTTTTGTTGCACACACAATGTACAGTTACTTTAACAAAGTCATCCATGCTCCAGCCAAAGCAGACTGTTAAATATTTTTTACTCTGCAATAAAGTTAAACTGTAAAATTTTTCTTAGTAACAATAGTATGAACATACCTTTAAGAGTGAGTTTCAGAGGCAATTTGTCATCACCTAAAACACACTCATAGATGCCCACATCTTCCTCCGTTACATTGTGAACTATCAAGATCCTCTTGCGGTCAATGATCAGATATTCATACTTCTTTCCCATTTTCACCTCACGCCCATTCCTCATCCAAACCACCTAAAGAAACAAACACAGACCTGATTCCCAAAGTACACATATAACAAATATTTAGGATTAAAAGAGCACCCGAATGTTCCACTCGAGCAAAACTACTATTACTTTAGTGTTATAGAGTGGGAGTACTTGTGCTGACACATACTCAAAAACAAAGTGTCTCTTTTGAAGACTATTTTGTGCTAGAGCAACATAAAACAGAAAATGTCAGATACTGACTATTCATTTCCAAATGAATCAATTCTATACAAAGTGGTGAACATCTTTTCACCCTCAAAGTTTGTGTTATAATGAAAAAAGGTACAAAGTTTGTTTAAATGAAATATAATTTTGCTATGTCATCTATATAGTAATCTAAATCATTATCCATATATCCATATACATCTGTCTTTCAAACACTTGTGAAAAGAGCATTTAAGGCAGATATATTTCAGTTTAACAATAAATTTATTTTCAAAAAATGACATCAGTGCACTAAATCAGTAAACCTGACTGGGAGTTATAAAGCATAAATTACCCCCAATACCTTTTTCTTCATTATGTAGTGTTTTATATCAGAAAATATCAGAAAATGATACATTTGTGGCAGGCCAAAATCAGCAAAAAAATTTTTTCAGTCATTCTCTAACCACAATGCTTTATCAAAAAACAGAACTATTATTTTTAGAGCACACTCAAAGAAGTTCAGGAAAAATATCATCACAGAAATTCAAACAATTTTTTCTCACCCCTGCATACTTGTAAAATTAGAGGTACACTGAAATAATCTGTGAAAGCTAAAAGTAAAGCTGGAATTGACGTATGTTCCCCATCACGAACCTGTGTATCGTAATCCGACACCTCAGCAGTCAGCTGAGCAGTGGCTTGGGCACTGCAGGTCACCACCTCCAGCAGATCTGACTTGTTTGTGAACCGAACAGGAGGAGCTAAAAATACAGAGCAAGCATTACTGATTTGCTTCTCACAAAACATATAGTAAATACCAATGACCTTCAATTTAGAATAAGGTTAAGAAAGAATATAGAACATTTTAAGGCAAAAAACAAATGAATTACTATATTTTAATATGATTTAGAGAGTCCTTCAGTGATGAAAGTTTAACTGGATTGTAGTACATACTCTTCACAGATAGGATGCAACTGCTTTGTGAGCCTCCACCCACAAACTTGACTTCAGTTCCATTCATCTCCATGTTCACCAACCGGATGAGCAAAGTATGGGTGTTCTTGGACCTGGTGATGAGGTAGTCGCCTCCACTGCGCAGGAGGCGGCCACCTAGAGACCAGAAGCCAGAACATACAGCAGACAGCTCCACGGAGATAGAGAACTCCTCTCCAACGAATGCAGTGCTGTTTTTCAGGCCTTTCCTGATTTCACCAACAGGTTCTGGAGACGACAGGCAAATGAGATATGAGAGAAGAGGACTTGAATGCATACCACAATAGCCCATAGCCATGAATGACAAAGGTCAAAGAGGTACTGGTCTTACCTAGGTAAAAGCTTCCAGGCACCTCCAGGTACGGGCTCTGGCCAAAGTCATTCATTGCAGAGATGCGGAATTGGTAGCTGGCTTCTTCAGTAAAGTCACGGATGGTGATCTCTGTTGACAAAATTGTTTCTCCAGCATTGCACCTCTGCCATGTCTGAGTGCCAACCTTCCTCCTCTCCACAGTGTAGGCTTTGATGGGCACTGGGCGGTCGCTGTCAGGAGGAGACCACTGGATGGTGATGGATGAGTCAGTCTTGTTCTGCACCACAGCATCGACTGGGGGATCAGGAGGATGTTTCCTCGCAGCTGAAGCAGAGATGATCAGATGAGTATTGGGTGAATGTTGTGCAACAAAACATAAACTTGGCTATAGTTCTCTTTACCTACAATGTTTTGCTGACTAATTTAATAACTGTGATGCTGTAAAAGTCAAGGGGAATCTGGACTATGTGTCCGCCTAACTGAGTACACTTTAAGCTAGTTTTTCTAAATGATAAAGGGAACACAAATCTGTATACTTAAAAGCCACATAGCATAAGTAAAAAAGCTTGTGTTTTACAATGACTTTAAGTGGAATAATGTAGAAACACCTTCCTAGCAACAAACTTTGCACAATTACAAGTCAGTATACCCCAGATCTGACATTTTAGGAGACATAAACATTAGAAAAACAGATTTTTGAGTGGGAGATATCTTTAAATGTTTCATATTATGTTGTAATATTAAGTGATGTATTTGCCAGATCAATGGGTAAATATGAATCTATTTACCTAGGGGACAGACTCACCAGTCACAGAGAATCGAGTGGAAGTCTTGCAGTCTCCAGCAACAAAGGCCACTTCTCCTGAGTCATCTGCCTGGCAGTCTCTTATTGTGAGTGTGTATTGTCTGAGCACACAGGCAATGGAAATGCGGGAATCTTCCTTCAGCTTCTCGCCATTGCGGGTCCAGTAGGCATCTGGGCAGGGATGCTCAAGCTCCACACAGAAGATGACAGTGTCACTGACAGGGACCACAGTTCTTCGGGGAAGTTTCTTAGTAATGTTGCCTGTGATATAAGAGGAATCATAAATTACTTAAAGAAAAACATTCACTAGCATATTATACACATTGAAAAAGATTCTAAAAATCAGGTATGCAGTGGATTCAGACTGTATGACTCCCTAACTTTTTGGGCTTATTACTCTGTGCCATATGTATTTTAGGCAAGGTCACATTAGTTTCTCTTGATAATAGCATTGTGATGCTTGCACATGATAGCTAGTAAGATATAAAGACAGAAAAAAAGTCTCAACCATACCCAAGACAGTGAGCTCAGCTACAGTGCGACTGCCTTCTTTCATTTCACAGATATAAACACCATCGTCGTTGGTGGTGACATTGTGGATGGTGAGACGCCTTAGGGTGCCCTCCTCCTCCATGCGGTATTTGGCATTTTGCTCCAACCGTGTTTCCTCCATGAACCAGTTGGCCTGGGTGGCAGTAAGAGGCACCTCACACATCATTGTGGCTGACAACTTCTCTTGAACCTCAACATCGTGTAGCTTCCTCCTGAATGGCACCTTAGGCTCTGACACAATGAAAAATAACAGAATCTTCACGTTATTTAACCACATTGATGATGTTGCAAGTGTCAGACAATCAGCAACAACAACAAAAAAATCACTTAACTGCAGTTCCAAACCTTCTATATTAATTTCCCCATGATCTCAGTTGCACTTTAGGATGCAATACAAAATTCATTGTGAAGAAAAGAGACTGAGAGACAGTCCATCACAATGCATAACTTCATTTGTATGATTTTTTGTGTGGCATTTTTATAGAAATTCAGCCCCTACTATAAGACACACTATCCTAAAATGTCTTCAATACACAAAGGCTAAAATTTTTCTTTTCATTACATGTTTTATAAAACCCTTTGATTAAATTGCTAACAATATACTAAGTGAAAGGATTTTTAGTTGTCAATAGTTAAATTTTGGTTGCTGAAGCCCTGGTTTAACAATTAAATGATAGTTGGTTGGAAAGTGAAGAAATCAATAAAAACCCTTTCAAGCATGTTCCTGGAAATGATTTCAAGATAATAATTATTTTTATAAGACTGTTTTACATAAACTTAAGGTTTTCAATGTGCCGACTAAACCTACTTCTTTGATGAAGTTTGCACAGAAGCCTAAACCCTGTATGTTTGACCTAGTTCTCAAGTTTCTTAGAGTCGTCTGCATTACAGCAGCATTTATATCTATACTTTGAATCCAAGCCAGCTATTTTAACCATAGGAATCAAGTGTTGAAGCATGTGGACCTCCACTTTGAGTTATGGGTGAAGACCACTGAGTTCTGTAAACCACTCAACAGCATCTTAAAGAATGTTTTTTAAGTATTTCCATAACGTACCTTTGAAGGGACAAGTGAGCTGTTTCAACATTGTAGTGACAGATTTTTACGTTTAGAATATCGTGATGCAAAAACAAACAGGTCGCACACAAAGGAGAGCCTCAGCTTGTGAGATCACTTGAACTCTTAAAGTAAACAATATTGTACATGGATGTACAATATTTGATTTTTGCCAATACTACAGATATGCAGATATTTCCAGCTCATTTGCTAATGTCAGTATATGCGCATATTTTTTTAACCCAATTCCAGAGAACATCTGGAAGTCCTTCCTTTGTTGAAATTAATATACTAAGACCTCATTTTATTTCTATCCACCATGATGGATCATGTTGCTCATGTAACCACCAGGAGTTCAAAAGGTTTAATTTTTTACTTTGCCAACCTCCCTTTTAAACCAAACAAGCCAATAAACTCCAAGCAATGAAAAGAAGTATCCATGTTTCTGCACACAACATTGAACAGGTACATCAGGCACAGCCCTCATAATCAGACTGAATGGAGATTACCAACTCACATAAATATACAACTCTATGTTTCATCTCTTAGGACAACGTCTTCCCATGGAAGTCACACTATCAGAGGTGTTGTGTGCTCCAGTAAGTGAGTGACCATCTTAGCAACTGTGAACTACTCATCACCAGCAGAAAATAGATGCAACACAACACCCTGCTTTAGAGGATGAGCCAGACTTTAACCCTGTGAAAAGCCACATACATTTTTAGAGGTTTAAAAGAGGCTTTGGTACAGTAATTTGGACAACACTTACAGTAGTGCTGTCGCCAGCAATAAGTTTATTCCATAGACAAATATCTTATCACTCTGTGCCATATGTTTCCACTTTCACTGCTATCAAAAAACAAAAACTGAACCATACCGATGCACTGGGTGACAGGTTCCTCCATTCCATTTAACACAGGCAATACATTTTACTTTGAGTAAATTACACATACATAATCCTAGTGTTTTAAATACTTACTAGTGCACCAAATGAGTGGAAGTCACTGCTAAAAATAACTCCCAAAAAATAATTCACTCCTGTTTGGGTATAGGTGCTAGGAAATACGGTGTTCCGCTGTCAAATATCCAGACTGTACAGTACATATTTATGAACCATTTTTAAAGATTTATGGCTTGGTGAGAACCAATTGGCTCAATGTTTAAGGGTTGTCCCACGATCACTGCAGCTAGATTGGAGAGTATTCAGAAAAAGACATTTTTTGTTTTTCATGGGATTTGTAAAGTAAAAATTAAATCATGGCAGAATTATCCTTTAATCCTTGTACAGAATATTCTGAAAATGCTGTATATAAAGTGGTAGCCTCTTCCTACATGCTGACAGATGACGCACATAATTCATGCATATAAAATGTCACCAATGACAGCTTATAGGGGATTCTCTTAAATGCTAGCATAATATTTATCTCTGTACTGTACGTAGCATTTCTGAGGACACATCATCTTACCTTTGACAGTTACCAACACAGCACTGTAGGTCTGTCCAGCCATATTGGTTGCATTGCAGGTGTACAGGCCATTATCTGCCTGCTTGCAGTACAGGATCTTGAGGATGAAGTTCTCAGCTTGGTCCTCATAAATGACATGCCTGCGGCCTTCACTGATGTTTGTTCCATCCTTTCTCCAGATAATGTGGGGCTTAGGGTGCCCTGTCACAAAGCAGCTCAGTTTGGCATGTTTGCCTTCAGTCACTGTGCAGGTTCGGGTGAACACGCCTTTTGGCAGCTTTGCCAGGGCAGATGCCCTTAACTCATGTTCCAGACTCAGAGAACTTAAACCATCTCTAATGTTGACTGTGGATGAGGAAGAAACAGAGGAGCTGCTTTCTTCATTGCGATAGATAGAGATGTCCTTCTTCATTTCCTCTTTGCGCTTTTGGAGGTGAGAAAGGAGGGAGGTGTTCTTGTCTGCAGTCAGGTGGCGAGAATCCTGGACATCTACAACAAGGGCTGCTGCAGCCTTTGCACGACCAACAGTGTTCTGGGCCCTGCAGGTGTAGGTGCCGCTGTCCAGGTTACGTACACTTTGGATCTTTAAAGTGCTGCTTTCACTGTCTGAAACAATCTTGATACGGTTAGTCTCCCCCAGGTAGCGCCCATCTTTTTCCCAGTCAAAGTTGGCTTCAGGGTAAGCTGCAACCCGGCAGTGGAAAACAACATCTCCTCCCAAACCTACACGTGTTGAGGTAGGCTTAACCTGGAAAGCAGGGGCCCTCTGAGCCATCTCTGTTGGTAGGGCCACTTTGAGGGTTACAGCAGCATAAGCTTCCCCAACACTGTTTTTTGCCCGGCACATGTACTGGCCACTGTCCTCCAGTGTTAAATCATAGATGGTCAGGCGGTACACATTTCCATCCTCCACAGTCTTGAAGCGTCCCCCTGATGTCAGCTTCAGCTTGTCCTTTTCCCAGGTGATCAGTGGGGTAGGGCTGCCCACGATAGTGCAGCTTAGGGTGGCATCCTTGCCTACACACACCGAAAATGCCTTTGGGCGGGTGAGAAACCTGGGGACTCCTCCAAACAAGTTTGGATCCATTGTTTGTTCCTGTAGGACAAGATACAGTGAATATACAATCCAAAAGCCAGACAACAGCTAAAAAAAATTAATATGCAACATTGAACAGGGCATGTCACATTTGTTAAAGCACTTGTAATGATTTTATCTGCTGGTAAAACAGCAGGTAGTAGTCTAGCATAGTCTGGGTAACATATATTTGAATATATTTTCAGTTACTTATCTGGGTAAATTTTAAATTAATGAAAACAATTTAAATTCGATTTAGTTATTATAATTGTTTACAAGAAATTATACACAATTTCTCTTTAACTGTGATAAAAAATAAAAAATACAAAATAAAACGACACACATTTCTCTCATACAAATAGTGTCAGTCATTTTGTGTTATTTTGTGACCACACATTCAATTCCAAAGAAGCTCTGTCAAATGTACCCAAACCATATTGAGATGTGTCTTAATTTATTCTATTAATATGTTATGCAATGAAAATAGACATAAATCCAGCCTGAGAGCAGCATATTTATGGATGGCAGTGACAGTAGGCGTCAGTCCACATAATCTACTTCGTCCAGGCCCTACAGATATTCATTCACCATCACAAAGATTTAACCTCACGCCATGCAGCCTATTCAGTAGGAAGGTAAGTTTAATAACACTACAACAAATGAATTCCCCTGTAACAAGGTCAAATAGTGGCGATATGTGCCTTTCAAAGAGTGACATTTGCCAGCTTTGTCACCTCTGTCGGTTGAACTGCCTGTCCCAAAAATAACCTCAGCTGTCAGACCCCGTCTCTGTCCATTGCCATTTGTAGAAGAGTTAAGGGACATCAGCTGTCTGATAAAGCTCTCACTTCAAAACAAATTTAATTTCTTAAAGTCTATTTTCTACAACTAAAACGTATTAAAAATTGAAATTAAATTACTGACTAAGCTATGTAAAACTGCAAAAAACAGGAGCACACTAGCTTTTAACTGAAGTTAAATTAAACAATAGCTGAAACTGGACGTTGTAACGGTAATGTTAGCATGCCAGGTTTGCTAACTTAACAAAAAAAGAAATTTTTCAGGTGTGAAAGTATGTTTTTTAATGAGCTTACCCATACAATTTTGAATTAAGTTAATTAAACTTAATATAACTTCGAAAAATTACTCGGTATAAACATTACTATAACATTTGGTATTTTATGCTAATATCACGTCATTTATTAGCTTATCGTTATTTGTTTTTTCACCTTGAGTCTTCAGCCACTCAGGTAACGTTAAAACGGGCGCTGAATCATGTGGGCTAAAACTTCAGTTGGTCGCCAAAGATTTCCAAATGAAAGCTTACTCCAATATAAGTGTTTAGAAATCCCAACAAAAAAAAAAGTCCTCTTGGTGCTCAAATATCCTTGAAATGATTGTAAATCCAGAATGGTGGAACATCCCCCAGTCTCCTGCGGTGGGCGGTTGACTAGACTTATTTTTTCTTTCTTCTCTGGTACCTCATGATGCCAAATAGCTGACGTGCCTATTTTGGCGCAGCCTCCTTTTCTAAAATAGACTTGTCATTTAACTGTGGAGATAGGAGATAGCCTGTTGGTGAGGACGGGAAGGGGAGCAGTCCAGGCCGCCTCTGTTCTGCACACTGCTGCAGGCTGCACACTCCAACTTGGTCGTAAACATTTCATAATACTGAATTTTACTACCAAAATGAATTATACCTGCACAGAGGAAGCCTTACAATAACTTTATGTTATAAGAGAATATAAGGGAATATAACTATGAGAATATAACTATGCATCAATTAACCTTTTCTAAACCAATTCTGATTGTTTTACTTCATCTTTAGCCTTAATTATATTTTGATGTCGTGTGCTAAAACCCTTCCCGGATAGTCTCTATTATCACTTGATTTTTCTTTTACCAATTATTTATGCAATGCCCTGTACATTTTTAAGGTTAAACCTTATCTTCTCATATTAAGATCTAAATAGCTACTGATAGGTATCCCTCTCCACCCAACAGATACAGGAGAGATGCTGAATTTTTTTCCTTGTTTTTGCTTTACATTTATCTTATATTATCTCATACATCTTTTGTTTAAAGGGACTAATAGGTGCATTCAAAATATGTATTCAAAATATATCAGCATCCCATTGAGATAAATAAGTTGTGGGTTATTTTTAAGAAACCAGACTGCCCAACAGCTGATAAGGGTTGGTGAGATGTAATCTAAAAAGGTGAGTTTATTTAAATAATTTTTTTCCTATTTATTGCGTAATATTTAATTCTATTTAGTATTTGGGATTCAACCAGAAAAACACCCAGTATGTCTACACTCGTGTTGAAATATGTCATCTCCCCTCAGTTACCAAAGAAATTTTGAAATTCCCTTTGGGAATATGACCCAAGTGTCCTACATACTAGTTAAGGCCATGCCTTTGGCTTAACTGACATTTCATTCAAATCAGCCTGCAATAAGGGATTTTGGAGTTTATCATAGGGCTTCTGTCTTTGCCTAAGATGGTTGAGGGAAAATATTTTTTTAATTGTTTTGATGAAAAATGTTTGAGTGTCTAAAACTTATACTTAACATAATCAAATCTAGTTGTGGTCACTGAATCCTTATTTTGTGTGACCTGTGGTGTGAACTCGAGTCACATTATAGATGTATAAACAGCCTGTCGCCTTTCTTGTGTGTGACCTTTTGATTGACGAAAAACCTTCTCGTCACCGCTGTCTGTATCTAATGATCTTTAGACTCAACTTACCACAGGGTGTAGAGGGAGTTGAGCTTGAAGATGAGCCAATTTAATGTAATGTGGTTAACCTGCATTGGATTTCTTGACCAACAACAGCTGGTCCCTATTCCTATCATGTCACTACAATGAGGTTAGCAAAGCTGTAACTTAGACAAAAGCATAGAGTTCTTGTGCACTTTTGGTATATTTAGTATGAAGACTCAAATGACTTTTTTGTCTTGTCCAGTCACTCAAAAAAGAACCTGTTTTGATCTGTGTACAAAATGCACAGAGATGAAATTGATATTAGTCCTGTAATGATACTGAGAGTATGTTGAAAACAAATACATTTCCCAAAATGTCAGTGATCCTGTGACCTTATATGTTGTGCTTACCAGCAGACAGTGGCCTAAAATCTGTCATAATGTTTTCCTTTACTAAATAACCCTCACTTTCTTCTAGACATCGTTCTCTGATTAATACAAGAAAATCCTGTTATTTGAATGTATTTACAAATACAGTATCTGTTAAGCGCTTTATTTTCTACTCAATGTAAATATGATCGGGCTAAGCTGAGAGATTATTTGAACTTTCCCCTTGGCTTGTGACACATTGTATTTCACAATCAGCATGTTGACAGCTGCATTACCCAGCTGGTCAGGCCCATAATTAAATTATGACTTCACATTGTGCAAAAGCCTAAAATACAATAATGCGTTAAACGTATCTTCCATGACATCTTCACAATGATGAAAGCACTGAGCAATCATTTAGCGTGACACAACAATCCTTAGATATCAGGGCATTTGTGTGCTACTTTCTAACATGCTCTACTTTATCAAAGATTCATAGACATATTCAAATTTCCTTAATTTAATGCAGATGGTGTGTGGATACAAGGGGAAGCAAGTTCTACCCTTTACTCCCTATTCTTTGGCTTCCATGGTATTTTCTCGGACTTTCCGAGTGGGCTTCCACCCAGTGCCAGTGACTGACAGCAGCAGGTCGCCTGGACCCTGATTTAAACTCCCCGAAACTCTAGCAGACGGTAATCCACTGTTGCTGCTTGCCCCTGCTTCATCCTGTTCTGGCTACTGTGTTTGGTTTCCAAACTCCTGAAAGCGTACAAAGAAAAAGAATATTAACACTTTACTTTTTTGTCTTTTCCACATTCATTCAAACCTTTTTTTGTGTAATATATATAATATACAACCCATAGTTGAAAATAGTGTAAAATATCTTAAAGTAATTCAATATTTTATAAAAAAGATACAATTTAACTTACCTGTTACTGTCTCCTTTACATTTTTGCACAGTGCTAAACCAGTCAGTATCATCAAATCACATCTTGGATGTTTTTCTACAACCTTTGATAATTATTCAAAAGTCACTCTCAGCCAGCCCTCATATTTTCATTGCACATGAAGCACAATACAGCAAAGGGCAGGAGACAGGAACAAAGCACTTGTCTATAGTTTAGGAACTTTCTGGATAAAAATTTTGAGTAAAACCTTCCTTTGTAATGAGACAGTATTTATAAAAATGGTTGCAACACTGCCTATACTCTCCACTGTCATGGCCTTTCACATGACCTCTTAGCCATTTCAGTAGGGTTATGGTTATATCATGTTCACAGCTGAAACACATGGGTGTAACCTCAAAAGAACATTGACATAGCAGATGACAAGTAAGGCAAATGTCAGTTGCACCATGGGCCCATAGCTAAGAATGAACAGCAGATGGCGTGTATGTCCCTGTAATGTTCAATTGGGACTTGAATGATGATAACAATCAAGTAGATACAAGAAAAACTAATGAGACAAAATTGTGTTCCAAAATAGAGGCAAGGTCTGTTTATTTACAGTGTGAATAGCATTTACAATACTGACAGAGTAACAAACAGAACAACAGGCAGGGACAACCACAGAGAACCTTGAAGTCACATGTTATTCTAACTATCTTAACCCACAGAATGACAGGAAACAAACATGTCAAACTATCAAATGATTTTCCAAATTTTAAAAAAGCCATTATCTAATTTAAATCAAATAAGTAACAGTGAGCAAGAGAGACACTCAACACAAAAATAGACTTGAATAGATCTGCATCAAAAACACCAGATGAATGCCTCTTAATGATGTACCTAAACTCCTTTGAGGAGTTTCGACTATAGGAACAAAAAATCTTGCTGATGATTTATAGAATAATATGAGATGTTTGAATAATATGAAATATGACATTTTATGTCATTAAAATGTAATTAGGCAGGTTACAAAATATTTTTTCATTTTTAATACTTCTTCCAGTTGTAAAAGTTAGACACTTTCAAATCAAACACTACTGGGATTGAAATATCCTTGGATGTACTAAGTCAAAGTTCTAAGTTGACTTTTTTCCGTGTAGTGACCATTTTCAGGATATCTCACTCAACTTGTTACACTCTATGTCATCAGCCCCAGATGCATTTTGAGTCATTGTGTTTTGGGCCACAAATGTTAACTTTTTCCTAAAGCTGACATGTTAAGACACAGGCATCCTTAAACTAGCATGTTAACCGATATTGTACACTAGATGCAAAGTCATGAGTTTGAGAATCCCATAAGTTATGAGTGAAGACTGTGAATGTTTGTAGAAAATGTCATAGCAATCAATGTCAGACATGAAAAAGAATTATAGAGAAAATGTTCCATGAAAAGCAAAAAAAAAACAGAGAGAAAATTAAAATATATTTTTATTTCAAATAAACATCACATAATCAACCACACATGAAATGATTAAATACACTCAAAACAAGGTTTATTTGCCTCTCTACTCACACACACACACACAAAAAAAACAACACATGTATTGTAAAGCTGTGCTGAAAACAAGTTCTTTTTGGCATGTTTCATTTTTCAGCTAGTGTTTCTTACTTTGCAGAACAAAAAAAAAAAAAAAACACAAACAGACAAACCTATGTAACAAAAACAAAACATGTCTTAAAACATATTCAACATTTCAGGATGAAAACTTAGCACCTTGTTCCAGTCGCTGTGATTCTCAGACTGGTGTATAGTGGATAAAAACCCATAGTACGGTGAGAAGGTTGGCCATGATGACACTGCCAATTACAAGGCATACTCCTGCTGCTGTAGGATATTGAAAACAGTGCAATTTTAGACAAAATGATGAGAAGAAGTGTGATGTGTGCTGTCAGACACAACGTACTGACAAGATCTCCAGATCAGTTTGCAAATGATCTTACAGGCAACATTCACAACTTCACTACATACTTGATGCTATACACAATGACTTACACACAAAAAAAAATACTGTATATAGTGTATGCTGCTAATTTTTTAAAAAGTAAATCCAATAGTTTACATGAAATGTTTTCTATACAGAACACTACCAAACCTTAATACTAAGGCACTGCTTAAAATAAAAAGACAAACATAACAGTGAGGTGTAAATGTGGAGACGGACAAAAGAAATCAACTCTGCACAAAGCTGAACTCCAGTGTCTCTACACTAATGAACTCACTGCACAAATGAACAGTGAGCACAATACCCATGTAAGCACATAAAAACAGCTTGACAGGAACACACATCATCCCCTACAGGGCGAACTTTTACTGACTAGAGGTAAGAACAACCTTATGTGATTTGGCCACAGTGTTTCCAGATGGTCTGCTGTGGACACTGACGACACAATACGTGCTGATGCTTTAATTATACACAAACAGTGAGAAGAGGTCACTCAGGGTGGAGGCGAACTCACTGTCCCTTTTTTGAGACCTGCCCTTTCAAAAAAAAAAAAAGTCATTGCTGCGAGTACTGTATATATGCACACATTTAAAAAATTGTTTTGTTTTTTTTTTATCAGTGCAATAATTCTGAGTTCATGTTAGCATATTTACGCAGGTGTCAGACCACACTTCTTCCACAGCCACACTCACAAAAGAAAAATGTAATAGTTTCTACATACACGTGTGAGGGCAGAGATACATTTCTACCCCCCGACTTCTTGCAGCTGTGGAGGATGAGATTTAATTTCTGTTATCTATGAAGAAAGCCATAAAAAAAACCAAAAAAAACGATTTTGCACACTGCATCAACAAGCAGATTTAGTCAAAGTTTCATTTCAATAGTAAATCACATTCAACATCATGCTGCTGGCCATGTTGTCTTTGCATTATTAAATCCTTTTTGTCAGAATTCAAAATCATCTTTCAAAACTACTTTAACTGGGGGGTGCATGCAATTTTTTTTTCCATCATCAATATTAAAAGCTTTTGTTTAAGTAAATGATTAGATAAAAGAAACTTTTTTTCTAATAAATAAAAAACATTCATCAATTAAATATTTGGGGGAGGTTAATAAATTATTACTATGGAAAGCCTTTTTTCTCCTAATGCTCTTACTTTGAAAGTCAAAAGCCAACACTAGGTAGAACTGCCATCCTAAAATTGTCAAACTTAAACTCATCAGCGCCCTTATGATTAAGTTCCATTTTTATGTGAACATTTTGTAAAAAAGGACACAAACTAAAATGTTAATGTGCACAACAAGGATTTGTAAAAGCAATACCACCCTGTTTTGTTCTAAAAAAAATTCTGGGACATCCATTCTCCTCATAAAAAAACTGCTGGGCAAGAAATAAGAAAAGAATATAAAACAGATTCCATTTACACCTGCCATTAAAATCAAAATGCAGTTAAAAGATGCATCTGTGCACTACAAATTAACTTTTACATACAGTATATGTGTCTACACAAGAGTAACTACTGCAGAGGTATCGGTTGGAGTATAAGTTTGTCTTTACAACCACTGAGGTAATAAGGAAAACTAGAATTTAAATACATATGCTCTTTTATTGGTGTTAAGGCATAAAGCTGACTTAGGGTCCACCTTAAATAGACTGATAAAGACATCTTATAGCTGCATCAGATTTTGACGCCAAGTGTATTTGGGGCCCATGATTCAGTCCTTTTTTTTTTGAGGAACAGTAATGCCGTAATACATCAGCGCTGGAAATATTAATACTGAATAAAATCCGTGTGTAGGATCACTAAACACAGACAGCAGCATCAAAGCATGAGAACATCTGGTTTCAAGACAGGTTTTGTCAAACCCAGGTAGACATGGTGTCTTAGTATTACAGCTAATGTACAGTCAGCTCTCTGTTAAAGCAATACTTGGTATATTTTCAAGGATTAGATCAAAGGGAACTTTTAAAAAGGGTAAATAAGATGCAAAAGTGAATTTACAAATTACCAGGGTCAAGCAGCACAACTTGAATTATTGATTTATTTTTTTTTTTTGTTGTACTATTTTTTTTTTTTAACTAGATCAAAATTGTTCAGGCAGCTCCAATACAGTCTGCAATCTTTGCAGCACAGATTGAGACAAACTTCAATTAGACTTGCACCGTAAAACTTTTGTGTTGCACCAATACTTGAATTGTGCACACACACAGGCCTGGCAGAAGTCACGATGAGCCTTTTGCCTTCTTCAATAAAAACTGGCCACACCCACCATCACACAGTGATCTTGTGAATACACTCTATCATATCACTATCACTGTCACTTTATATGCGGTTTGTCTGTAAAAGTTTCTGGAAAAAAAAAAAAACCCATCAGGATGAAACGGACGGAAGACATATGGTTTCCCTGATGCCATAGTCTGCCTGATGTGACAGTGATGAGGCGTGGAGGTGCAGAGACAGTGGTTATTCAATGATCCCCTCCTACAACAAGTGCTGAATGATGTTTTAAAGGTCCATGCTAAATTCTCCATGAAGATCATCTAAGGCCACAATGTTCATAGAAGAAAGTAAAATGTAAACACTATAAAAAAAAAAGAAGAGAAGAAGTTGTCATTGCGATGTATCCTTCGTAGGATAAAAGGCCATTTGTTGCTAAGGTTAGACAAACTACAATGTCACAGGATAAAGAGCCAAAGAGCATAGATCATAAATGTGTAATTTTTTAGCGAAAAAGAGAGCATGTACCTTATAACATAAGGCACTTCAATAACTACTCCCAGTGCCCTGTTTTTGAGCAGATCCACTGTTAATCTCCTGATCATCTTCTTCCTCCTCTTCCTCCTCTTGCCAGCGACCAAGGTGGACAGGAGTGGGCATAGAAATGCTGGAACCGAGGCCACTGTGTGCCGGGAAACCTGATACGAGTGTTGATATAAAGTCAGTTATTATTCATATTCCAGTTAACACAAGTGAAAGAAATCAGTCTTATCTTATGTTTCTAATTTTTAGCACCGCAAATTTAATAATCTATTTTCACATGTTTGGCTGTTTTTGTGAACATTTTTTCATATATCTTTATGTATCATTTTGTGAACAAAAATGTGTGAACTTGATGGGCCATACCAGTGTTTTGACATTGTTAAGCCTATGCACTACAAACCAAGCAAATATATTTGACATTTTTTTAATTATACTAAAGTTTTTTAACATTTTAATAACTTTTTTTCACCTTTCTTGTAATCAGTGGTCTTTATTCATCTCACAATTACTGGATATTAAACTTGGAGAAACCTGAAGCATGTAACTGGCCCTATGGGGCTTCATGTGTGCAGTTATGTTACAGTGCAGGTTTGATTTTCATGCTACATTGCCATGTAGAATAATTTAAGTTTGACCAATATTAAAGCAGACATAACTCCTCTAAAATTTATTCTTATTTAATACAAAGTCCTTTCAGGATATGCTCAACTTGCAATTTTCCCTCTGCCTGGAGTGTGTGATGATGTGCTGCATATTTGGGTCCCAACTATAATTTTAAGCTATATAGGCAATTTGATTGTCATGACACAGTCATTCAATTTAATGTAAATGTCGAACATATCTATAAAGGTGGGTCTAAAATCAAATTTAACAAACAAAACTAATACTAATAGAAACTTGTTGCTCCTTTTTTCAGTATGTTCATTTACCAGTGTTTGAATGCAGATCTCTCATTGGCACTGGGTTCTGCCACTGTCCAGAGGTTCGCTGTGGGTGGGAGCTCTGTTGATGGAGCTGGAGAGACAGGCAGTTGTCAGTGTGTGTGCAGCAGAACAGAGCACTAGACAAGCTATAAACAAGAAATGCAGAGGAAATATTAAGGTAGACTGCAGTGCCTGGGGGCAGCAGTTCCTGGTCAGGAAATTACCTCATGCAGATAGATTGCATGGAGACTCATCTCTGCTGAGGCGAACTCTGACTGCAGTGTATTGCTCCGGATGCGAGAGTCACTGTTAGTCATACTGAGGAAAAATCAATTTTAATGAAAAATGATAAGCCTTTGCATTCACTTATTAATTACAAATATCTACAGTGTTCAATTAATACAGTATGAGGGAATGTAATGTGTAAAAAGTACCTGTCAATGATGGTGCGGTCGCTGCGGTACATGGTGCTCTCAGGGTGGACGGATGAGGGTAGGAGGCCATGTGAGTAGCCACGGTTGGGATGTGCGAGCTGGGATGTGGAAAGAGAGGCCAGGACACTGGCGGCGGCAGAAGCAGCGGTGCTTGGTGGGATGAAGCGATGATCTCGCCCTTGTAGCCCAGATGCAGTTAGAACAGGGTGGGCCAGGACACTGGCCAACAGACTATCAGGCTGGAAACAACAAATTTACATCAATAAAGAGCAATTAGCCAAATGATATTACCGTGGAAAAGAAAATAAAAAAAATTACATCTTGATTTGATGGGCTGTATATGGTAGCATTACTTATATCTTTAGTTAATGACTGTTGTAAAGTATCTGTGTGATCATCATGGTCTTCAGGGTCTCTTACCCCAGTGGCAGATTCATTGGACTGCAGCGAGGTGCAAAGAGGAGCCTCAGAGAGCAGCAGCTGGGTGGAAGGTCCGCCCTGTGCATCGTGCTGCACCTTTTCCTTGAGATGACTGATAAACACTGAGCTCTCCTGAGGTGGCTGCCAGCGTGGGTTCTTAATGGTGAAATGCATGAGAGACAACTCTGTCTTGCCATTTTCAGCCTGTTGGTAAATGGAGGCCTCTGTCTGGCCCTCTGACATCCACTGTAAAAACATTTAAAAATGTATATTAATACAAGTAACAACATAACAACAGTAAATATTTAGAAGAAGTTTTGCTCTTCGGGGCCATACTTTGAATTAAGCAAATGAATCGAATGGTTTGAATCCTGTGTAAAAGAAGAAACAAATCTTACTGTTGGGTTTCCGTGACGTCTGATGTCCATCTGTGCAAAGGAACAGATGTCTCCGACTCCAACTACCTCCACAGTGAAGTTCCTGAAGAAGTCAATGATCTCTAGAGACTTATTCCTCAGGAGGAAGATGAGAATGAAGGGTGTGACAATAGGACTGAGCAACTCCTCCAAGATGAACACCTGATTTTGACAGAGACAACATTGACTATGTGTTCTCCAATTATCTATATTCATAATCTGCACAAAATTAAAAGTAGGTAAGTGTTAACACAAAGGCATCTATAAATCTGACACAGTCTTTTCATTGACCGGGGGCTACACTGAAAACTTCATCAATCACATTAAAAACTCATTCATAACTTTATTTTGACTATGACAAATGTGTTTCTATCCTCAAAGTTCTCCAATCTCACCGCTTTGTACTGGAACAGCTGCGCCACCTCGTCACGGGTCTCGCTCTTGTTAGCATTGCCCCTCCAATGGTCTGGCATGTAGTGAATGTGTGCCAGCATGCACTGCAGCAGCTGTTCCGGACACCACACCATATGCTCATCTGGGATGAAGGACCTGGTATGGGACAGGTATAAAATTTGACTTTTTTTTTTCTTTTTTAAACCAGTACTGCAGTACACCTAGAATAAAATTAAGAAAACAAGATAGTTTTTTACAGCATAGTTACTATTTTTCAACTAAAATCATGACATACAACTTGAAACACGCTTCAGAAAACAAACAAAATACAACAAAATAAGAACAGTTGCAAACTATTAACATACACTTTTTTGTACTTCATTAACAGCTAAGAGTACCAAAAAGTTTATACGTCTCCTTTAACACCTACTGACAGTAATCCAAGAATGGCTCTAAGAATAGAAGGCTCTGAAAGCTCACCTGGTGATAGTAATAACCACTCCCAGCACAGTGATAGCGGTCAGAATGTGCTGCACTGTCAGAACGTCCTCATCATAGACAGTCAGTGCAATAAGCACAGCCAGCACTGAGCCTGAGAAGAAGGCAATGTTCTTAGCCAGCACAGCCAGCAGAGGTGATGTAAAGGAGTTCATGTATTTTGACGTGGGTTTGTAGCCACGACCTAAACGTCCGTGCAGCTCATGGTTCAGCTCGTTGAAGTGTCGCAGGTATAAACGACCATACAGGGACCAGCGCCGTGCACCCAGGCTTCCTGGTTCCCTGCGGATCACTTCTGTATAGCTGAAGAAGGCATAGAGCACCTGCCACACCAGAATGAAAGGACAGAGCAGCAGGTTGGCCAAACCCATCAACAGGATGACTCTACTAAGCTGCTGTGCGAGCTCTAGGCGGTTTCCGCTCCGCTTGTACTTGGGGTGCAGGTTCCACTTATTCTGAAACAGAGAGCCAGGACCCCAAAAGAGGATGAGCTCAAAGTTGTACTTGAGGCCCTGGGTGAGGAACACCACATTGCCCAGCAGGGGGAGCTGCAGTTGCACCGGCAACAGTGATTTGTTTATCATAGCCACCATGTAGTTCTTGAATCGCAGGATGCGGTGATATATGTCGAGCTCAGTCAGCTCTTTCTTGTGTATGCACATTTGCTGCTCTCGTTGCAGGCTGATGAGCCGGTCCTGCACTTCCTGCCATGTGACGTTGCATAGTTCATCCTGGGACAAGCAGGCAAGGAGCACAAAGTAAAATGAGTAATACTACGGAGACTCTGCGTGATAGAACTCATCATTTAGGTATTATTATCTTTATGGTATCTTTTTATAAGCATTAGCTCAAGCACATTTGTCACAAGCCTGATTTAAATGACCTTTTGCTGTATTTAATGATGAGATCTCCAGGTGAAGCACTTACCATTTTGATCTTCAGTGCTTTGATGTAGAACTGCCTGATCTCCCAGTAGCTCAGAACATTGCAAAAGACTTTGACAAGTCGATAGATCCAGAAGATGGCTGCCATGATTAGAAGGAATATAATCCAGCTGTTCTCTTGAATGCTGAATAGAAGACAAGCTCTTTTTAGACTCGGTTGGCTTTGTTTATCTTTCAAAGCATTGGCTGTTTGTCATTCAAACATTTGTCTAAAAATACATAAACCTCAGATACAGTTGTATATGAAGATATAAGGACATTTGCTGACACAGCCACAATATTCATAGAATATTTGGAAGCTGGTGAAAAGATAAACAAAGTAAGGTCATGAATAACCTGACAAAGTGGTAAAGGAGACGGCTAATTTGCAATCTGGAATTGAAAACTTTTGTAAAATGACAAACATGTTTGGTATTTAGAGGCCCAGATTTCACAACCTCTTACCTCGTATGACTTTGTTCTGTATTTAGAAAAACATATGATAAACTGATGCTCTAAGTGTATGTTGTTATGTACTAGACTGACACCAAACTGCTGTTTACAGGTTGTGAGTGAGGCAGCCTTTCTAAAATTACGGAATCTTCCAAGTATTATGTATCAAAACACAGAACACACTGTTCATAGGTTACATAGACATACCTAGAAACAGACATGTACATTAAATATGTGAGCAATTATAGCTGCTCCTTTCCATTTCTATAATCTCCATTTATCAAGTCAACTTGAGATGGGATAAACAAATATTAGATTGTTTTTAGGACAAGCGTCTGGCTTTACACAGGAATTAGAGAGGGGTATGAAGAGGATCCAAACTGTGGGACAAGCTGTTCCTAAATTAGAATTCCAAGCAGTTGTCATCATTGGGTTTGATATAAATGACCATTCAGTCACCATCAGAACCAGCACAAATTGATGACAGGCCTATTGGAGTAGCTGGAAAAAACAAGCAGAGGCTAGGATACATCTCAGAAAAAAATATATGTCAACACAGGGCGTGAGCTAAGGAGGGGGTTTCTGTCCCCTGCAGCAAGCTAGTGAGGTGTCATGTGGTTGTCAGCTTGCTGGCCCAGCCAAGTTGTCAGTATTTCTACCAACCAGTTTTACCTCACCGAAGCTATCAGTTACATTGCCCTGTTCCCTAAAGGAAGCCTGAAAGCAATACACACGGACCTTCCACCATGAAACCAGAGGTTGAAGGAACGTTGAAATTTGATGCTACCGATCTAAGGTTAAAAAAAATCAACAACAAACTTAAAAAGAAAAAGAAATTTCATAGAAAGCATAGTGACTTGTACTAATTAAACCTTGTGCTTTTTGACAGAATATTTTCTAAAACTAACTGAGTGTTCCTGGTCTGGATATGGATTAATTTGTGATAAAAAATAAAATTCCCTGCTTAGGGCAGAGTGAGTTGAGCTGAGTTTGAAGAGGCACTGCCTTCCATTACAAATGCAAGAGAGTTCTCATGATTTAATTGGTAAATAAAAAACCCGCAGGGCACAGCTAAATAGGCTACTGTTCCATATTCCTTCCCTGGGAATGTGACTCTTGCCATCTGAAGCCACATCCAACACAATCCAATAAGAAATTAAGTCTGAAAGTCTGATTGCAACTGTATTAAGCCAGACAAATTAAATCCCTCTGGAGGGCTGTCTCTAAAAGGGCTCCAAGAACACGTCTGCTTGAGAGTGAAGTATTGAATAATGCTGGCTGGAATGAGAAGGCAGGCACATCACTTAATGTAACTGTAAAGCATTTTCTATTAATTCACCTGGACTTTCCCACATTTCGCCCACATGGGAAAAACATGCTTAACATCTCCTGTCTTAAACACAATTACCTTTGAGTGCACTGCTGGCTAGGTAGGATGGCATCTGGAAGAGTGACCTTGTTCCTGTCAAAGGGGCTATGGCTTGACCCAGTATGGTTGACTGCTCGATTGGCAAACAGGACATCATACTCCACACAGTTGACAAGGAACGTTGTGAACGTGACAACAAACAAAAACTGACTGTTAGGACAAGATGGAAAAAGAAAGAGATTAGGCACCAAACCTAATGACAATAAATAGAAAAGACAACCAAAAATGATAACAATGACAAAAGAGATTAGACGTAAGAAAAATTATTGAGATGACTATATTTAATTTCCAACCATCAAGCAACAGAAGTGAACTTAGCATACACTTAAAAGTGATTAAGGTATGACAATGACATCAAGACAGATCATTTTAGCTCCCCTACTAAATATACTGACAGGCTGATATTTTTTTTGAGGTGTCAGTGTGTAAATATAGTTAAAGGTTAAGGGGGCCCTATATTAAGGTTCAAAGGTTTGTCAAATTCAGACAAACACCATTTCAGAGCCTGTTCATGGGCCCCTGGCAAGTTAGCAGCCAAAAATGAATAAATGCAGTAAGACTGGAAAATAATCAACATGTTTAACATACACACTGGCCTAATGATGTTATTAGGCTAAATGATTAAATAAAGCATGGAGGAGAAATACTGAAATACCTACTAACAATAATAATAATAATAATGATAATAATAAAAAAGATATACAAAGTAACTAGTAAGCAAAACAATAATTAAAATGTTGTTCATTGAGAAGAAACTATGGAACATGAGGTTCAAGCATGGATGTTGAAATCATCTGGCTGAACTTGTTCATGCTGTAGCCTGAAGCAAACCTTACTGTCATAACAACATAAAAAGTACCAGTGATACAATGATACCTAAGTCTTAGTGAAAATAAGTGTCCTGTTATGAACTTATCACAAGTACATTACTTTATCTCAAGAAGTATACATGATGTATTTTGAATTTATTCGCACTTACACAAGTTCAAAGAACTCTGACAGCATCATACAAGCAAAGCCATTCTTTTGATGAAAATGGTAGATGTGAAGAGACTGGTTAAGGAGAAGCGCAAACAACGTCGGGACAACACAAAAGATACCACAAACATTGATACCTTGTACCAACACCATGAAAGCATACGGCAGACTATAGGAACACATTGTGAGATTCAACAGATTCTTAGTATGACTGCAGACATGCATCTTGATAAGTCTATGTCAGCACGGCGTGGCGCTAGGGACGTTTACAATAACAGTACACTTCGGGAAACATACTATTTAACTACACTGTAATTTAAAAGGATATTCTTGTGAAGAAGTTATCCAGGTTCTTGATGTGGTGCCATGAGTCTGCAACATTAATGAAAGGATTAGTTAGCCAAGAAGCTAACAGACCGTTGACCCAGTTGCATATTTCATTAGCCAATTTATAAGGTATTGTACTTTACATATGTAGTAAATCAGTTATTTCAATGACGGTTTATACGTCGTGTTGATATGTTTACCTTTTAGGCCTTCGGGCACATGCACCAGTAAATCCTCCTCCCCTGGTGGCGAGTCCTCCTCAAAGTCCTCAATTCGCTGATACTCCTGGTACGCTTCAAAGTTGGCCATTGTGCTTCACATTCTTAAGGTCACTCCCAACTGACAAGCTACTTGTGGTAAACACTGTTATGAAACGAATGTAGTCTTGCGACCTCAGTACATTTTGTAAGCTAGCCTCTAAGCAGCTCAAACAGTTCAAAAACAGGTAATGTTAGCAGCAGCTAGCATTAGCTTGCTAACATGCTAGTCTGGCGGACAACGCTTGTAACTCCGACGTTACACTACCATGGCAACAAATAACGTTAATGTACTTGGTAGACGCTAAAAGTTAGCTACACAATTCTACGGCAGATTAACTGGTAAATGTTAGCTGCCTTCGTGTTAAATTGCTTCCTAACTCTGCTGGCTGCTGGTTGGTTAGCCTGTGAATGATTCAGCCTCTCATGTAGTCTGGGTGACACGGTTTGTTTTGTTCCCGACTTGGTCTGTCAATCTGCTGATCTGGATCTGCTCTCGTCTTTGCTTACAATGCAGTCTCGACCGCAGCTCGTTTAATTCACTCAGCTATATTTCAATCACGATACGCCGGTCTTCAGTCTGTCCCGCGGTCCATTAGTGGTTTCCAAAAATACACCATCCTCTGTGTGTGCACTGTTTTTGTCTTTCACAAACAAATGTCAACAAACGTCATTAACGTCACTTCTGTTTTCAACTGCCGTCATTTCCGGGTATCGTTGTAGTTTTTTTCGGTTTTTCCCAAAGAAATTCAGTTATTTGCCTTGATTCTGTTAATAATGCACCATAAATTGCTAAAACCCTAACCTTATTAAGAAAAAAACAACTATATGATTTCACAAACCCATATTCACAGTAAAGTTCACCCTCTATTACCCAAAGAGATGCACTCTGGGTCAGAGTCAATATGGCAGCCTGCATGTTGCTTGTGGATTACTGCAGAGCTTAACGATTACTTTATTTTAATGAGCTTGTTTTCGCTGAAATTAGCATTACAACATGTTTCAGTTACTCTGTGCCAGAGCAAATACAACTGCTCCGGTGCGGTCATTGTTGTCATACCCACGATGCAATAAAACAGCAGATATATGGAAACTTTCGAGGTAGGGTACCCTAATGTGACTGGTATGAAGTTTAGCGAACGTAAATGACAGCTGACCTGTATCAGCTACTCAACGCTTTATAAGCTATTTGTTAATAACTCAGCTCTGAGATGCCTGGCTTTAATTGATTTTCTAAATAGTACATCTTGACATAACTGTTTTTTTCTAGTCTTCATACATAAATAGAAGGTCAGATAGGTAGATAGATAAAGTGACATGTTCTCAGTGTCAGCTGGTCAACTGGTAAGAGGGCTGGGCTATATACCGATGTTATATTGATATCGACATATAAGGATGGATCTATCTATCCATATATATATATATGTATATATATATAAAATCTTAAATTTGGTTATAGAACTTGTGATACAGCATAGATGATAAAATATAGATGTCTTTCTAGTTTAAAGGGTTGCATGACCTTTAACCACTAAGGCATTACATCCACGGTACTGATGATTAATCATCAAAAATTTTATGGTGTTAATATTTTTTGAAAGCACCAATAGTCCTGTAATATTTGTATGAATGTACCTTATCAAAATATGACTAAATTTGAATTTGTGTGCACTGACCAGTCCTAGTTTACATTCAACCATTTTTTTTTTTTACAAAACGTCATTTGTAAGTTTTAATGATCAATTTGTTTAAGCTGCGACAGCTTCTCATGTGACAATGTAAATTTAATGAATTTGGGTTTTGTCAAAAGAAGCAGTTTCAGATTGCCCATGATGAGGTAAACCTTCCTCGGCATGTTTGATGATTAGAGATTATTTGATGATGTTTACTCAAATCAATATAAACTCTAACAGCCTAAAATACAAAGCCCTTGTCACATATGCTTTGTAATGCCTAATTAAAAGGTTATTAAATGCCTAAATTTCTTAATATTGATTTTTTTTTTTTTGTCTCTAGGTGGTACACATCTCCAGGATCTAATGCAAAAAGCTCCTCACAGCAGCCTGGAAATGTTGTCAGCCGTTTTTGGAGCCTCACTCAGAGAGCTGCCCGCCAGTCCACCACCCAAACGTCCAAACTCCCAGGAGTGTCTCTGAAGTTTATCCTGGGACCAGCAGTGCTCACTGTCTCGGCACGAATGTTTTGTCTTGTAGCTTACTGCGAGGCAGATGAGAATAACAACATCCCCTTGGAAGTTGTAGCCAAAAACCCTGTGCCTGAGTTCAAGTGGCATATCCTGTGGGAATTTGTTAAACCTCAACTGTTTGCTCTCATCGGTGCTGTTGTGGTAAGCTTGAAACAGTCAAATGTAATGTCTGTTTCTAGAACAGAATATGATGGCGGTGTATTCCAAGTAACATGTCATTTAAGCACCTACCTAAACTGAGTGTTTTTTTTTTTCTTTTCAGCTTGCTTTTGGTGCAGCTATCTTGAACATTCAAATCCCATTGATGCTAGGGGATCTAGTAAATGTTGTGGCACGTTACTTGAGGGAACATACTAGCAATTATGTCCAGGAGATAAGAGGTCCAGCACTGAAATTACTTGGGATGTATGGTTTACAAGTAAGTATATAAGAAATCTGTCATTATCCAGAGCAGTTTTACAACCTTCTATGCCAGAGCTTCTTCAAGTGCAGTCAAGCGCACTGGTCATTAAAAACCTCCTTTGTTTAGGGCCTGCTAACAAGTGGCTACATCATCCTGCTTTCAAGGGTGGGGGAGAGGGTGGCAGCAGACATGAGGAAGACCCTCTTCGCATCCTTACTGAGGTAAATAATCACTCACTGTCAGAGAAAAAGAATGCATGGACACAGTAGAAGCAACAGACATCAGATAGGATGCTGTTATTTATATGCTAATGGATCATTTTTATGTTCATGGGTGGACTACATGTGCAATCAGTGTTTTTTTTTTGCTCTCAGGCAAGACGTAGCTTTTTTTGATGCCAATAAAACTGGGCAACTGGTAAATCGATTGACTGCTGACATTCAGGAGTTCAAGTCATCTTTTAAATTGGTCATCTCACAGGTATGAAGTGCAGTATTTGTGTTATAAATTAAGAATTATGTTACATAGTTTTACCAGCCTAATTCCTGTTTCATGCTTTTCTTGCATTTTCACAGGGTCTGAGGAGTGCTACACAGACAGTGGGATGTTTTGTCTCTCTCTATATCATCTCCCCCAAACTCACAGGTTTGACTGTAGTTGTTCTCCCATGTCTGGTGGGAGCAGGGGCTCTCATTGGCTCAGTCCTTCGCAAACTATCCCGCTTGGCTCAAGAACAGGTGATGTACTAATATAATTTTGCTCAGAAACTTTAGTAGTCATATGGGGCTGCAAAAACAGCAGGAAAGATATTTTTTAAGAATGTGGCAGATATACTGTACCACATCCTCTCTTGACACAATTTAAATATTTCAATTTCACTTCAGCCCACAAATGTTAAGATGCCAAGTTTCTTTACAACCTTTTCTTAACCCCTGTTTTGATTCATACCATTTTTACTTTTTGCTATATTAACCGAAAGATACAAGTATGCCCTTATTAATGCTTGTATTTTGAAATAAACTTTAAATAAGCAACAGTTATAAATAGGAGAACTTTTCTTTAGATTGCCGGCAGTTTTGAGAGCTTCTTTGCATCTTTTCTCTGCTAGCATAGCTTAGTATGTAATTATAAAGCAAATTCAACCTATTCATTCTCAGTGTCAGTAGTTGCATCATGTATTATTAGAAATCCAGTTAAACTGATGTTATTTCGCACCTGACAGAATTAACTGAATTAGCTCCCTGACTGTGTCTCAATTTAACTGTCTTCAATTTAAGGTGGCAAAAGCAACAGGAGTGGCAGATGAAGCCCTTGGCAATGTGCGAACAGTTAAAGCTTTCGCGATGGAGGAACGGGAGCTCCAGTAAGTGAGAGTATAATTTCACATATTTATACCCACAGTTCTCATAGAGACATACCATACTGTATGTTATAAAGTAATAGGCCATAAAAATATTTTTTTCCACAGGTTATATGCATATGAGGTTGATAAATCATGTGAAATGAATGAAAATCTTGGTGCTGGAATTGCAGTCTTCCAAGGACTGTCAAACATTGCCCTGAACTGTGAGTGAATTTTACTGTTAACTAATAAAAACAATGTCAAGCAGATTGGATCTGTGTCTCACGATATCCAATATATTTATGTTTCTGTATTGTGTGCTACAGGTATTGTCTTGGGGACTATTTTTGCTGGTGGGACTTTAATTTCTAGCAATGAAATGTCCCCTGGAGACCTCATGTCTTTTCTGGTCGCTTCTCAGACTGTTCAAAGGTAACAGACACGTTTGTCCTGCTGTAATTACTCTCTATTACCATTTACAAACACTAGTAAGTTAGTTAAAATGCAGCTGATGTTTATGGTAAAATTTCAGTATACTCTTATGCACAGGTCACTGGCCAGTATCTCTATCCTTTTTGGACAGGTGGGTAAAAATGATTTGTACAAATCTAAAAATTTAATATCTGAAAGATAATTTAGGGAGACATGAAGCCAGTCTCTAACATCTGTTACAGATGGTGAGGGGAATAAGCTCTGGGGCTCGAGTCTTTGAATACCTGGCTTTGAAGCCAACTATTCCACTGTCTGGAGGAGGACGCATACCGTACCATTCTCTGACTGGGAGAGTGGATTTCATGGACATTTCTTTCAGGTTAATTTAAAAGAAAAGTTGATTTCAAGACACTTCCTGACAATCACAGAGCAAAAATATCAGAGTGTACTTTCTGTTGATTTTTGATTGATTGATTTCCGTATATTTGCAGCTATCCAACAAGACCTGGCCATCAGATCTTGAAGAGGTTCAACTTAACGCTGCCACCTTGTAAAACTATTGCCATTGTTGGAGAATCTGGAGGAGGTAAGTTCTGAGTAAATAATAAAATGAAATGTAAAAATGTGACATGTAAACAATGTGATGGTGAGTCTGTAAATGATTAATCCAACATATTCAAGGAAAGTCCACTGTGGCGGCCTTGCTGGAGCGTTTCTATGACCCGACCAGCGGCGTAATTATGCTGGACGGACTTGACATCAGAACACTTGATCTGTCCTGGTTCAGGGGTCAAGTTGTTGGATTTATCAATCAGGTAAAGGCTGTTCATCATTAATTCATCCCAGTTTTAAATATTGGGAAATAAATAATAAGTGAGCTGAATAAAACTTTCAATTATACATATTCATAGCTGTACCAGTTTTCACAGTAGCTTCCATCCTTCATCCCTGCAGGAGCCAGTTTTGTTCGGATCATCTGTCATGGAGAACATCCGCTTTGGGAAGCCTGAGGCCACAGATGCTGAGGTCATTAATGCAGCCAAGCAAGCCAATGCTCACGGCTTCATTACAGGTTTCCCAGACGGCTATAACACTGTGGTTGGTGCGTACTCTCATTTAGACATTCACAGGATATTAAAATATGTGTGCCATTTAAATACTGAGCTCTAAAGTTCTAAATTCAGGTGAGCGAGGTGTGACGTTGTCAGGCGGCCAGAAACAGCGCATCGCTATTGCCCGCGCCTTGATCAAGAACCCCAGCATCTTGGTGCTGGATGAAGCCACAAGCGCCCTGGATGCAGAATCAGAGCGGGTGGTGCAGGAGGCTCTGGACAGGGCCACAAGGGGTCGCACTGTGCTCATCATCGCCCACCGGCTGAGCACCATTCAAGGGGCGGACCTCATCTGTGTCATGAGCAACGGCCGCATTGTTGAGGTGAGGCAGCAGAGAATTCAAAGAAATAGAGATGCTTGTGTTTCCTCTTAAAAGTCTTGGATAATTTATAAAACTATCTTTCGAGTTAAAGGAAGCACTGAAAGGAGTTGACTGCCTATGGCTAAATTTATTGCCTCTATATTCATGTGCTGACTGAGTAATATATTTTTAAATGATCTTTTCTTTTAAGGCTGGGACTCACTTGGAACTGCTGAGCAAAGGAGGACTTTATTCTGATCTAATTCGCAGGCAAAGAGCTCAGGGGCAGAAATGAACACACCAAAACTTGTTTACTGCAGATTTACAATGAGACTGCAATGAGTGATGGAATTTCTTTTTAATGAAATTCATAGGAAAGGATTGCCAGAACAGATACTTTATGTAAAACATGTAGCATAAATTTACTGGCTCTCTTTTTAGTTGGATGACAACTAAAGTTTATGTATGTAAACGTAGAAGTGGACCAACTGGATCATTCTGTGAAGATTTACAAACCACACTACTGTACAATCTCCAACTTCATGAGAATTTCATAACACTGGTTTCTCTTATCCTGTATAGAATGCTAAGTTATGATGTGTTTAAAAAAATCAATTAAACATGTTTTAATGAGAGTATATTGAATTTTTCCATTATTATAGATACAATAAACAGAATGTTCATGTTTTATCACACATAGAGGCTCCAGAACAAAAAAATACCAAAAAATAGACTAACACCATGTGCTGTATATGTTTTATTAATAGTTTAATTTCTTGAGGTTATCCTATAGTTAAAATGTTATCGCTCACTGTGATAAATAGTTTTTTCTGTCTTTTATAAACCGGCTGTTTACCTCTGCATACATGATTCTACAATCTTTTGAGTAACTTAAACTCTATTGTCACAGCTACTGTAAACAATAAACCTTTACTGTCACCTTTTACCCCTACAGTGGCTGCATGTTTGATCAGAAGACTGGGTGCAGTGACTTTTAATATGCCTTTTTAATGTGACATTATTTTATATTCCCCTAGTTTATCTGTACAGGTTGAGCACTCATGCTGGTGAATATTATCGATCATTATACATTCATTGTATTATGAGCACATTTGCAAAATGGAACAAGAGAAAAGCTCATATTAAACTTGTATAAAGATCTGTATCCCTTTTTAAAAGTGTTTATATCATTCAATAGCCAAATAGGCTGTCTGTGCTAAGTTAATCAGAGTACACTGACATGTAGCCTGACAGCTTCCCGGTAGAATCCATTTGTAGTTTGGGATTACGTTACAAATGATCAATTTAAGCAAAGGAAATACTTTTAAGTGGTTTCTTTTTGAAGATATCACATGGACCTCTGTAAGTACACACATTCTACACAACTGTATGCAGTACACAAAGTATGTGGGTCAAGTTGAAGAGTCTGAGAACTTGGTACTGTACTTTGGCCTGATTATAATGAACTAGTTTACTGTCTGTATACAGGGATTTTGCTTTTCTCTTGCCTTTCTTTTGCATAAATCTATTATAAAATAAACAGATAAATTACTAGAATAACAGAAAACTGTCAGTAAGATGTTCCTCCATCCATCAATGTTTTGGGATCTTTAATCTTGAGTTCAAGAGTGTTGCAATTCATCTTTTGGCCTCTAGATGACCAACAAGAGAAGCTTTGCTGCAGACAGACCAGGAGCAGCAAGTGCAGATAGCTTGCAGCTAACGCTAAATATCATAACATCATAAACCCCAGTTTGGGGCTTAAATCTGTTTTGGTTTGCTAGCTTGTTCAAGGCTGGCTTCACGGACCAAACATGCAGAAATACGAGAAGCTTGAAAAAATCGGAGAGGGTAAGTTTCATTCGCTTTTTTATAAAGTAAATATTAGCTACCCTTGCTATACTAGCATCCCTGTAGCTAGTAGCATGGCTAACGTCAACCAGATTGTAAGATTTTTGTTTGCTTTAGTATTTCCATTGAAAACTATCTTCAATACCCCGCGTATAGCTTTTTTCTTATTCTCATGTTTTATACATGGCAAGATCTGTCAGAAGGTTTCCTGCTTGTCAGAGTTTACGATAATAATGCTAGCTTGGTAACTTAGCACGCTAATGTTAGGAACTCAATGTTGCTATGGCATTCATTAATACGATAACAGCGCTTTACCTAAACATGTTTAACGTTACTCTGTAGGTACGTATGGGACAGTTTTCAAGGCTAAAAACAGAGAAACTCACGAAATTGTGGCTTTGAAAAGGGTCCGGTTGGACGACGACGACGAGGTTTGTATTCAGAATAACATTTCTATTAGTTATTTGCTAGTAAATTGTTAGCAAGCTAGTGCTTATCAGTCTGGGTGTAATTCTTTCAGGGGGTGCCAAGTTCTGCCCTGCGAGAAATCTGTCTTCTGAAGGAACTAAAGCATAAAAATATTGTCAGGTTAGTCTGTCGCCCAAATTAAATTTAACTTGTTGTCATGTGGGAATAACAGGTGGTTTTCCCTTTCCTGTCAGATATGTTAATATGCCAAGTATTCTGCTTGTAACACTGAAGTGAATTAATATCAACCTAATACTGTTTTTTCTCCAGACTGCATGATGTTTTGCACAGTGACAAGAAGTTAACCTTGGTCTTTGAATATTGTGATCAGGTGAGATAGAGTCCTCCCAAACCTACATAATGTTTTTAATGTGTACCCTTAAATGCTAAAGGTGTTTGTTATCAACTGCAGGATTTGAAGAAGTATTTTGACAGCTGCAATGGGGATCTAGATCCTGAAACTGTGAAGGTAAGAGAAAAATATTCTGGAAAAGCCATGCCGAGCAAAAATAATGACAGCATACCTGCTTAAGTGCATACTGTATAGAAAGCTGTGTTTTTAAACAGCATCCTACTTGGCCTCTAACTGCCATCAGTATGTCAGTATTACTTTGTAATGTAATGTGTTTAATGATTGTTTTTTTGCTAAACTCAGTTTTTCTCTGTCACGCAGTCATTCATGTACCAGCTGTTGAAGGGCCTTGCTTTCTGTCACAGTCGGAACGTTCTTCACCGAGATCTGAAGCCACAGAATCTTCTCATAAACAGAGTGAGTATATATATATATGCATTTGGACTTTGACTTGAAAGCTGGTAAATGTTCATCATGGTATAAGAAAATCATTTGGCTAAGTACGTCATTTCTATATTGTAGAAACCATTAGGAAGGCAAATAAAAGCAAGGTTTACATACTTGAAAACAGCAAAATTATATGTGAAATGTATAGGCAAATCTTAGAGGCTGTAGTTTATCAGACAGTTTAATTATCACATGAGATGTGGTAACGAGTGTCTCTGTCTATAGAATGGAGAGTTGAAGCTGGCTGACTTTGGGCTGGCTCGAGCCTTTGGTATTCCTGTGAGGTGTTACTCAGCTGAGGTAGGTTGTACTTCATTAACAAAGCAGCTGCTGATAAATTTCTTCCTCAGTCTTTAAATGTACAACCTGTGTGATCTTGCATTGATTTTTAGAAATTCAATATCCACAGCTGAATAGTTAGTACTGATTTTGGAGAATTTTGCCTACTGTTGAGGGATTTTACAACAGTTGTCCCTAAATAGTATGAAGAAAAATCCTCTCCTCAATCCAGATTTTTATAGAAGTTATATTACATCTGTCTAGCCAAGGTAAAAAATCCCAATATGTATTCCTAGTTTTATTACCAAATTAAATCTCATCAAAAAATTGAAAGCTTTCAGGTTTTATTGAAGGGCTACATAATTTAGGATAACATCTAACTTTTATACTGCAGCAACAGCTGCATGTGCACAGCCTTTCCCACAAAGTTCCTTTTTTTAAAATTCTAGTTTCTAATCTTATCATTTCTATTTGATTACTTGATGGCCTCAATTTGTTTCTCCGAGGTCCTAAAATGAAGCCACTAAATTAGTAATGAAGAGAGGGAGTGGGACACAGTGCAGCATTTGGTTTAAGGAAGATTTGATTTGATTTTTTTTTTCGTTGCTGATGCCATCAGAGAAATGACAGCCAAGTCCTCTGAACGGTTTTGGGGTTTTTGGTTGGCTGACCTCAGGGCTCCAGCGAGTCATTCTCATGCGGGGAGAATTGACCTGAGGTTACACTACTGATCTGAAAATGTAATAAACAGGAAACCTAGAGGGGAACAGTGTTTGAAGCATCAAGAATTTGAAGTGAGGTCATTTTGAAGGGTCATTTCAGAAGATGTCTCACCCTGAGACTCAGCACAGTTTTAGCCAGAAGAAACGAAATGACCCTATATTAATTTCTCACTACAAGGATATGCTGTATGTAGCTAGAGGCAGCATAAAAAATTTAATACAGTTACATAAGTTCTTGTTATCATAGTATGTGGATTTTGTTTAATTCATCAGCGTTATTGCCAGAATTGGCAAATGCTAAAAAAAAATCTGAGAAAATGGTTAAGTGTGAAGTTCTTTGGTGTTCTTTCTCTTTCTTTGGCATCACAAAAAAAATCTTCTCTGGCAATCCAAAGTTAATGTGAAGCAGGAATAGAGAGATTCTTTTTTTAGTGCCTAAACAGTTTCCCACACAAATTCTAATCGATAAAAACCTTAACCCAGATTCATTTAAAATTCCCCCATGACCCACAGGTATATTATAAACACAGTGCTCCAGGATACATTGTGCAATTTATTTTAAGAGCATTGGAGGAGGATTCACAAATTTGGTTAAATTTTTCTCCGTGAAATTGACTTATGAAAAGTTGTTAGTGATTCTCCAGCAGGTGGTCTCATTATTAACATCTGCACTGAACTGAACTTTTTTACTTTCCAGCTGAAACATAAACACTTCTCTCAGTCAGCCCACACATTCTCTCTGGGAGAGAGGACTTTTCTGTGGTTTCATTTGATTTTTTTTTCTTTGTTCTGTCAGTGCACTTCTACTTTTTCACATAACCTGAAAAATATGTATAAAAAAAGAGCAGACTTTACCATTAGTCAGGGTGGGCAACTGCCCGGGGCCTTGAACTGAAAGGGAACCAAACAGCTTATTATTATGTTTAGATATCAAAACCATTGATTTATATTATTACTCTACTCGTTCTACCTCAAAATAACTGCCCCCTCAACCACTTACAAAATATATAATTCAGTTGTATGCCACTGACTGTGTCCTTCTAGTTTGGAGGAAAACATAGTAACACTGTTCTTACCTGACAGAGAGATGATACTTGTTATTTATAGACTATAATTTTACTTAAAATACAACAGTAAACAATAATGCATGGTCATTTATTATACTATTCAGCATTATATTAGAACTGAAGGCTCCCCCTTGAACGGATGTTAAGTAAATTTAAGTATATTGTACTTATAATGTCTCTTTTTTACTGTTCACTTAAAGTAAAAATTTGAATGCAGGACTTTTATTTTGCAGTAATAATAATTTCACTAGTTAATCATTTTGCTTTTGAAAAAAAGTTTAGAGTTCTTTTTCTACCACTGCCAATAATTATATTTACAGTTGGAGAAAAGGGTAAAAAGTGAGACAGTGTTTACCCCATGGGCCCCCAAATCACTATATTTGCCTCTGCTCAACACTTGAACAAGCATCAGTTTGTTTAAAATGTCCAGGACGTGTAATTGTAACCTGGTACATGATATAAGTTGGCTGCATAGTGTTGGTGACAGTGTTGCCAAATCCCTATTTTAGTAAAAATCAGTGTCAGAACAAAATAATACACATCCACCCCAGAGGACTGTAATTATGCTGAATGCCTGGATGGTTGTGTTAACACCAGTTTGCCTGTGGTAATTGGTGTAATTGGTCTAATTCTAACGCTTTGCTCTCTGCTTTGTATATAGGTGGTGACACTGTGGTACCGGCCTCCAGATGTGCTGTTTGGTGCTAAACTTTATTCTACCTCAATTGATATGTGGTCTGCCGGATGCATATTTGCAGGTTTGTTTGTGATTGCTGACATCAGTGAGAATATAAATTACTCTCATCCTGACTTGAGCTTAATCTTTCGACTAATTCTTAAACTTTTTCTGTAACATAGTTTGACAAAGATACTGCTAAAAATGATACACTTTGATAATACGCCTATTAAAGTACAGTGAATTTTTAATGGTTTATCAAGTCATTTGTATGAATGCAAAAATGGTGTTTGAGTTCAGCAGAGAACCAATATATATTACCTGAGGAATTAAATCCTTTCTCTGTCAGGCTAGAATTTGACACAGCTTAGCAGATGATGTGGGATTTTAGTTAAAAATATCTGTGACAGTAAAGCAAGAAGGATTCTGAAGGATGCTGAATTTACATTTTATTGTGTGGTCACTGTTTTCATCAAGATGTTTTTCAAGGTAGAATATCAAGTGGGTGTTTTGATGTAAATTGCAATCACATACTAAAAATGCAGAAATAGAAGGTGTGTAGGTGTCCACTTTCTTCACACTGGGGAATAGTTTAAATATTTGCAGAGCAGGGCAGGCCAGGATTACGATGGAAATAAGTCATTTTAACAATGTTTTTAAATTGTCATGCTTTAGATAAATGCATAATACTTTGTTTTATATGGTGTCCATGGTTTGTTGTTGGGAGTTTTTTGAGTGAATATGTGGAGAAGTGTGTAAACCAAACCACTCCATTTATAAAATATTCATATTAATTCCTGTTTCATTTTTAATTCCTTGTCCTGTTCAGAGCTGGCTAATGCCGGAAGGCCTTTATTCCCTGGAAACGATGTGGACGACCAGCTGAAAAGAATTTTCAGATATCCTTTTTTTTTTAGCATCTTGAGTTGGTTTTGACAATATTGGTTTCTAGCTAACACAGATTGGTATGTGGGACGGCAGAATCCAGGCAGAACTATTGATCTACCCTCTGATCAATGATTTACACAGTGTTTCTTAACTAGCTGGAGACACCTCAGTTTTTCTTTAACTATGTAGTACATTGTTGGGTACACCAACCGAAGAACAGTGGCAGACAATGACGAAACTCCCCGATTACAAGGTAAATTATTACTACAGTCGATGAAGTCTGCACTGTGCGTTTCAAACTGTTATTTATGGTTCCTTTTTCTACCTGCAGCCATATCCCATGTATCCAGCAACCACCTCACTGGTGAATGTGGTCCCCAAACTAAGTAGCACAGGACGGGATCTACTCCAGGTACTTTCGCTTGTAGCTCTACTGCCTTTAATTTCTCTGAGTAAACGAGTCTGCACAAATGTCTGGCCTCCAGATACAGATGCACTCATGCATTTCAAAGACAAAACTTAATTTATTTATTTTTTTTTACATCTGTGGTCAGTAAAGTATTTCCTTTTTTTGTTTGTACATATTTTTTCAGTAACCTAAGGTAAAACAGCTTACCAGTTGTTGCTAATGTGCCTCTTTTGTTGCTTTTCAAGAATTCTGATATTGCTGTTCTCTCATTAAAATGTTTCCTTTGATTTCACCCAGAACCTGTTAAAATGTAATCCTCTCCAGAGGATCTCTGCAGAAGAAGCCTTGCAGCACCCTTACTTCGCCGATTTCTGCCCACCCTAATTGCTTTATCGCCTCTCGCTGAACCTCAGCCGCAGAATCAATCATCCTTCACTCTGTTGAGTCATTAGGACCACTCCCAACAAGGCAAATCCCTCACAGGTTTTTAAACACTCCCCTGCTTTAATTCTGCTGTGCCTCTGTGTGGAACAAAGTCCTAGTGACTCTGCAAGACTTTAGGTTCTTTTAAGTTGCCACCCTGTTTATTTTGATACAGATACGCCTCCTAGTTAATTAGCGCCAGTGTGGGCGGGTGCACTATGTGTTGCATTAAATAAATTTTATACCTGTGGAAATGGTTGTCAACATTAAGGCCCTCTGCTTCAAAAGACTGAAGTTACCATGTGTTTTTTATTTCTTTTATTAGTGAATTTTGAATAAAAAAGGCCCTTTGATCTCAGTGCTAGGACACACTGCATCGGTTACTCAAACAGCCTTTTTAATGTTATAGTTTCTGTTACTGTTGTTATGTGTTTTGCAAAACTTTTTTTTTTTTCTCCAGTTTGCTTCTATTGATAGACGTCTTAACAGCAGTGAGGACTGTAGCCTGTCTGATACAGCAGTTAAGATGCCAATTTCAACATTGACTATTGCAGGTTTGGATAGTGATTATATTGTATGAAAATCCTTTTTTTTAACATTTACACCAAGCATTAACATTCTTAGCAGGATCACTTATATTTGGTTATCAAACAGGTGCAACTGAGATGTGTGGACAGACTTTGTGAGGGTGACACCATTTCTGGGGCATCTAAAACTAATTCAGCCAAAATATAAGCCTGTATTGACACATCTGTGATAAAAGACCACAGATTTCTGAGGCAGGAATACCAGTGCTGCTCTGTGGCCTATTTACATAAATTGAATTAAGGCTTAAGTCAGTTCTTATTTTTTTACTACTTTGTTTTACAAATTGGTAATTTCCTGGGAACATATAACTTCTGAATGTGATTTGGTACTAACTACTGGTACTAATTTCTTTCTTGGAAACTTCTCCAGTTAAATCTGAGTAAAAATTCATCAATTATTCAGTTGTTATTGGAAACTGTTTTCCCTATATCATAAAATTTACATCCTTTAGCTAAATAAAAAAGTAAATTTAAAGTTTTGCAGTTTCAGTTGAGCATTTGGATGGCATAAAGGTAATACTGGCCATTAGAACTGATTTATGGGAAGTCTACAAATTAAAGACTGTTCATTATATCCTTGTAATTAGGACCAAGCCTGATAAGTCTTTTCTGAAAGCTTCTTGGAAATAATTAAGCAATTACACGCCTGTAAAGATATATATTTTTCCTGTTTCAACTGCCTAAATCAGAACAGGCTACATACTTTCAATAATGATGTTTCACATACCAACAGTGCAACTTTTTCTCCCACTACCTATCCCAAGATTGTACAAAAGCATGGGAAGCTAATTTATAATATTCTTTTTTTTTTCTCAGGCTTTTTATTTCTCAATTTGTATTCATCTTTTGTGCACTTTGTAACTTACTTTGTAAGTTTTGTTTTGAAATGTTTATCACTATTATTAAATATGTTGAAGACTGACAGCCAGGATTATCAATAAATGGGCCAATATACAGTATATAAATACATACGTGTAAGACTAGTGGACCATTAGTGACACATTTTTGACATCTTTATCATTATTGTACCATTGTCTTTTATCTTTTTTTTTTTTTTTTAAATAATGCTTTTGTATTAGCTAAATTAGAGAAAATCTACTGTAAAATCTGTATTTTCATAATTGTTTTGCACCATTAGCTGTTTCCATTTTGGTATATTAACATGGTTAACAGCTTGCAGTGTTATTTTACTCCAGATTGTTACAGTGCTTCTCATCACATAAACGACTACATAATGAGTTGTTTGAAGTAACTGTGTTAATAGGGAAAAGATTTATTTTCATTTTGCTGATGTAAGTCAAGATAATGGATGCATGTATTTATTAATGATGGAATGTCTGCTCATGTTTTTTGCATTCATTTAAATGTAGCACAACTTCATTTGGTACAGAAGCTGTCCTTTTGAATGATTTCATGATACTCAGATCTTTAGCATTTAGCAGGCTCTTTTTTAGGATTTAACTTTTGAGGGTTGTGTGTGTGTGGATTAAGTTATAATGAAAAAAAAGCACAAAAGGATTTGCTCTCAGTATTTCATTATATCATTGAACATTTCCAAGCAACTGCTCGAACGTTACTTTTTACAGCATGGATTTTAATTTTGAATGAGGACAGACTTTGCACTTTGCTAGTATATTTGTTAGTATAAGTGTTTGCTGGTACACAAGATGAGTGTCCATGGTGTTTTTGTGATCTTTTAACTAGCAATTCAGCAGATTTTGATTACATTTCACATGTAGGGCTGTCAGAGTATCAGGTTTTCACTATAGGATTATCATGGTCCAAAGAATTTACAAAATACAATTGCAATGTCTATAAAACTTTTAAAAAATTGCTGACATTCAAATTCATCTTTATACTTTGTTTATTGTGTGTTTAGTCTTGTTTTTGGCCGATAAATTACACTTAGAGTAGGAGTTTAGGGAGATTGAGAGGAAGTCTGTTATCATATCTGCACCAAGTTAACAAAAAGAACTATTACACTCAATGAATTTTTGTTTTGGCTGATTTCAACCAACGTCACTGTGGATTACCACCACCTACTTGGTTAAAACAGTAACAGAAAGATGGGCAGAATTAATCGTCTGAGGCACAGCATTATTTATGATATTCTCATGTAAATAACTGCTATGAATCCTTTTTTTTTTTTTTTTTTTTTTAAATATCCACGATTACCGGCTTTAACTAACTCAAAACTAATGTGCTTTTTTTTAAAAACTGGATGTCAACCTTGTATAAAGCCCTAAAAGCCTTGGTTAAATATTATACTTTTCTTAGTAAGTTTTAATTTTTTAGAACAAACATTTGGTATTAAGTGAGAGATTTAACATTAAAATCACTTAATTTGCTCTATAAGAACCAACTGGACAACTAATAAACTGTCATTAGATTCTAACTTTTGATTGAAGTCTGAGATATCACCTTGTAAGCTCAGCACCCTGTCCTCCTCTAACTAATTAAAAGACAGGAGCAAGGCCGAAAACAATTCCTTTATATCAAAAAGCCAAAATTGCTCTAGTTTTAGCAGATTTTGTGCTGTAGTAGATCTGGTTGCTCATTGTGAAAGCTTTATAGAGAATGTGTTTTCACAGCCTTAAAGTTGGCTCACAGATTGGTTATTGATTTGATAAGCTCATGGCAATTTTACTTAACACTGACTACGTTACACATAGTTAAGTGTGTATTAACTATTTAATGTAGAGTTCAGAGTTAAAATCACATATCTACAATAAAATGCACATTAAGCACGTAGAGCCAGATGAAGCAAGCTCAGTTCCCCAGAAATGTTTGTGCGCATGAAAGTCTTTACATTATCTTTAAGAACCAGTCTTGAAGGCACATTGTGTCACTTCAAGCCCCATTACTTTCATTTAATCCACAAAAAATTGATAGAAAGATATTGCAGTCGTTTCAACACTTGCACATTGTCTTTCTTTTTGAGTATTGCACGTTCCCACGCCTGGTTTGAGGAGGATTTTTGTCTATTGTTAAGATTCAAAATGCTGTATCACAGGATGTGGAGAGCCTCATTTTGCTTCATCTGGCTCTCATACATTTTAGACCTCACAAAGTGAATAGCATGGCTAAGATTACAGTAAGAGACCAGAGATAATAGGAATACACAATGGTCATGCAAGAGGAAAATGGAGTGATGTGACAAATTATTAACTGTGAGGATAAAATAGTTTAAATCTAGGTGTTGGATGACATAAATATATAGAACACTGTTTTCTACTTTGCCATAGATTTGCGGTAAATATCAATCGAGGACTACTTAATGAGCACAAACAGTTCTCATGTTTAGTAACAGTTTCTGCCAGTTCACATACACTCTGCTGTTCTTTGACTGGTAGTAAGGCAGGGGGTGGGGAGAGAGAGGTAAAGACCCAGGACGTTTTCACAAATCCTTCATCCACAGTTTGCGGTAAATGCTGGATCACTTTAATGCTTTTTAACCCGACAATAATACACACACACACACACACTTGAAATTATCAGGGCAATGCAGCATCCTCAGAACAGCATCATCGTGTAACATGAATTGGCATTTTTTTTTTGTCCCTTTATTTGGTTAATGATGGTTAATATACAATCGTCATATCATACATCTGTGTTGCAGTTTGCAGCTGTTCAGTCAACATCCATTCCAGCTGTTGAATACGTCATGAATTGAAAATGGGGGTCCCGATTTTTTTTTTTTTTTTGTCAATTTACTAACAGTTTAATTTGATTCAGTGCACTTATTGCTCATGACTCAACGCCACTGATTCCCCTTTATTTGTTTCTTGAAAGGCAAAAATTTCCATTTGAACAAAGTCTCTTCATGTGGTGATCTCTGGCTCCTCTCAAAGTGCGCTGTTATTTCCCAATAATGCTGGAGCAGTGAACACACCACGTGTAACAGTGTGCCCAGTTAAAAACTAGAGCCGTTAACAGGTAGTTGCAACCATAGACGTCCGGTCATTGGCTTTCAAGTGATGGCTGATCTCCAAGGGTTTGTGCTTCACATCAACAGTCATCTAATACACAAACAACAGAGTAATAAAGCTACAGTGTTATGAACACCATTTACTTGATTGGCATTATACTTGAAAGTTTCACATTCAAAATAAAAACCAATTTTCAGTATTAATAGTGAGGATATGTACCTACAAGTCCATAACTGTAGTGTCCAGGATTTAAATAACAGTGAACATTAACAGTAGAGGAAGTAGACTCACACGAAGATAAGAAGAAAAGTTGTGTACGTGAGTAAGATGGGTAAATAGAGTTTATTATACTTGATCATTTATACATCACAAACTCTTTATTTGTGACCTATTACATGTTCTGGAATAATTATAATAATAATAATAATAAAAGGACACAATGGTGAAATTGTACAATGCATTTCTGTTATAAATCAACTGAACTGAATGGGGCTGAGGTGCATGGTGGTTTTGATGTTTTGAGGCCTTCTTTTGTAACTAATAAAGTCAATTTAGTTGTCAGTCATGTCATAAACACCAGAAACTCAAAGACACTTATGGTCCATCCAGACAGAGAGTCCATTTTGCTTCTGGTGTCAGAGCAGATGAAAAAACACTTTTTTTATTTATATATATCTATATTCATATATACAGTAGATATATATATATATATTTGACCAATGTCTTAGATGAGTGGTATAGAATTTCTTCATGGCATTTGAGTGCGAGTATTTACAAATTTCTGTCAAGTTTAGGAATGTCACCGACAAGCCTTTAAAACTCTACTTGTGTTCGATAGAGAGAATAGATTACTATCACAGGGGATTGTGCTGATGAACACCTTTAAGACACAGTGATGGAAAAAAACCCAGCTGAGAATTATTAAAAATCCAAAAAGGAAATCCTGTTTTTTTATCTTATAATTAATTAAATTTAAATAAAGGCCAAATTTTAACGCAAGCTGAATGGTAGCTTTTTTTTTTTTTTTTTTTTTTTTTGCAACACTATCCCCCCCAGATGGGAAAACAATGAAAATTGAAATGTCAGCTATATAAAGATAAAAAGATACAATCAACAGCCTTTTATTCGGCCTCCTGATTCTCTTTTTTGACCTTTACTGTGTGTAAAAAGTGACTTAAGTTAACAAAAAACATCCAATTCAGTAGTTTCTATCATCCCAGGATCCACACTGAACAAAACTGGATACTTGCATATATACAATTAATTAAGTTCCTATATGTTTAAATTGAATAAGCACAGTCATCTAATTAATGAGACATTTTAAAGCCTCACTGTAGCAAAAGGCAACATAAAACACTTGTCTAGTGTTTTGATTCAGGTTTGAGCAGCTCTTTTAATTGAAAATCGGCTCGTTACAGTCGAGCGGATTTTTAAAAAGGCTCCTCTGTTCAAACTGGTGACAAGTATAAGGTCACTCAATACAGCACTGGTTAAATGCTGGAGACAACACTGATAAGAAACTGCAATGCTACACCAACCAATCCACATGTACTCTTTGTTTTTGGATTGATGTACAGCAAAACTAGCACAACAGTACTAAGTAACTCATCTCAACACTGGTCAAAAATCCTTTTTTCAGACACATTTATCCTTGCTGATTGTATACACTCAAGTTATCGCGTAAGGAAAACAAATCCACAAAATTAAACATGAATAAATTAACACTGACGCCTTGACATGGCAGTTAAACCTGAGTTCTGTTCTGGAAGTGGTCTCTTTTACTTCTGATGATAGTATTCTATTTCTATTCAGGCATTTATAAACTCTACTGTATGCTTTTGAGTTACACACTCGACCATTTTCTTTAAATACATACATTATTTCACAGTTTGCTGTCAAGTCCCCGGATGTGCCACCCCACCCCAAAACCCCTACTGTATGCTGTCAACAAGCAAACTCCTCAAAGTTGCCTAAAGTCGGGTGACGAGGTAACATGTTCGGCGTGAATCCGAGACTGTCCGAGTGACTCCGGAGGGTGTCACAGGTGCTCTGCAAAACAGAGGGGAGGGAAGGAGGGAAGACGAGTTCAACCGGGTTAAGGGAGGGGTGATGAAGGGAGCGATGGTGATTATGATGGAGGAAAGAAATGAGCAACAGGTAAAATGAGAGCAACCGAGACAATGGAGCGACGTAGAGGAAATAAAAAAGAATTTATACGGCGAGGACAAATTGAGATAAAACATTAAAATAATGAGGTTCATCATTTTTAAGCACATCAGACACAAGGACAGAATGTATAATCGAGGACAATGAATGACAGAAACATATGTGGACAACAATGAGGTGATGAATACAACAGATTTGGAAGTTCCGAGATCAGCCACGTCGCATATGTTTCACAGGCAGAGAAAGCAATTGTAAAGAAAAATCAGGTGAAAATGAGGAGAAAATGAATGAAAGGAGGGAGAGGAGAAAGAAAAGAAGCATATTTTTAGTCCTGCTTTTATACTGGCATGTTAAATTGTTTTAGATATGGAAGTTGAAACATCCACATTTCCCTGCTTGTGCTCCATGAGGAGATAATACGTGGATAACAACCATTGGTAGTGCCCATGGGCAGAAATGGCTATTCCAGCAGACAAAGAACCATTTATATTTTGTGCAAACTCACTGCATGCAGATCTACGATAACATCACAAAGTAATGCATCTAGTGATGTTATCTGGCATGAGCCTCAAATGCACTGCCTCTAAATGGACCTCTGTGCTGCAGGGAAACAAATAGATCTCGTGTGGTTCAGCTTTTTGTACAACAATTCAATAAATACGTAATCTGTTTGCACAGGAGTGCTTGGCTTTACGCTACGGGAAAGAAAGCATCATTATTCAGTGGAAGGTGCAAGTTTTGCTTAGTGCAGAGAGTCCGATCTTTATGCACTTGGAGAATCCAACCAACTCATGCCTTCCAATAAGTCAATAAATGCAAAAACACACCAAAATAACCTTGAACCTGATATTAAAAAATGCTCACTTCAGTTGGATAATCACCCCTCTTTTTGTTTACTGTCTACTAAAGCCAAACAAATCATTTGTAGCCACTGAGGAAATGATGTATGAGATGGTATCAAGTATGTATGAGAGAGAGGGACAGCATGGGAGGGAGCATCTATTATCAATGGGGTGTGCTACCTGGGGGCATGATTAGGCGTGACACCAGGGCTGGTTGGGTTCTCTGGAAACTCCTGGAATAGACATGATGAAAAGAAAGATGGGTGAGGGTGACTGAAATGAAAATAAAAAACACAATGCAAATGCTAAGAGTTTAAAAAACTTGGGAGGGAATACTGCAAGAGGCCGTTTTTCCCTCAGTGATGATTAAAGTCCTGAAGGAAAATGGCTGCTCATAATAAGATTTGAGTTTTTCTAACAAGAAGGGAAAACAAAAGAAAATTACAGTCATCCATATGTATTGACGGTCATTAGGGGGAATGAAAGTCAAACTAAAAAGATGTCTAAACCACTAAATGCATCACTTTAGTGTCTTCTTTTTTGGGTGGAGATGTGACAATGGACTAGTTGAAAAAAGGTTATTGAATACGAAAGAAAGAAAGTAGAAAAGGATGGTTTTTTGAAAGCAGGTGAAAATATGACATGAATGGGGCAGAATACAGTAAATATAACACTATGTGAGACTCCAGTAAAAGCATGACACGCTGCAAACATTGGCCCACTAAATAAATGCTTCTTCTACTTCTTCCACATTTAAATGAAAAGAAACTGATCCTCATAAAAGTAGACTGACTAAAGTAACCTTATTCAAAAATATGCTGCCTTATATTAGCATAGCTCCACATCTACAAAAGAGAATAAACTTCTTTAGTCTTTTTCTTCACATCAGCCATCAAACCAAATCCTAAACCCGAGGCAACTGGGCATGCAAGAACACAATCTACATGCAGAGACAAACCCATGGCTTTTTCAGTGATTCAAAGGAGAATAAGGGGGGTCTTTTCAGCATAAAGTCGAACAGTTGATAATGAAAAAGTCTTGGGCTTGTGCAACACACAACAAAGACTAACAGCTTGCATTCAAGACTCTGCCAATAAGACTGAATGCAAACTGGTAGATACAGTAGACTCAGGGACAAAAGGAACTGTCTGCACTGAACAAAAATCTGCTAAATGCTTTTGATAAAAAAAACAGCACCAGAAAAGAGGACATGTTTAAGCTTTTGTAAGTGCTTCCACCCCTACAATGAGCTACAGAGAGGGATTAATGGCTCTTTGCTGTGAAACATGACTGGTGGGCCCCATGTGTTAGAAATTGTTGGATAAAGTGGTTATTGTGGCTTACATTTCAAATATTATACTCTATTTGCATTAAATTAAAGTTTAGTTGTTATTAAAGAAATCTGGAAATGATTCAAATATTAATAACATAGTAAATAAAATATATATAAGAAAAAAAATCAACAGTAAATGAAACTGAGCTACGTTTTAGATGTGACAGTTTCAGATTTTTATGCAGTGAATTTAGTAAATTAAGTGAATTTAGATCAAATTACACACAGAAGAAGCTCTAAAAAACATTACTCATTGCTCAATTTGTTGGCAAACATTGCACTTCTGGACAACGTGTTCATTCCAAACTATTACTTTGTACATACTACTTTGTACATTTGCAGGATCAGATACTAACATGTCTAAAATACAAGGACAAACATTAAAAATTTAATGGCATTAATTTAGAAAAAAAGGAAAAAATGTGGAGACACAAGGTTACCATTCAACAGAGTCAATATGATCTATAACTTACAAAACTTAAAAATAAAGGGGGACCCAAAAAAAGTCCTTGTGGAACTCCTCAGGAGTTATTTATCTCTTTATTTGCCCTCAGAGAAAAATCTGATTTAGTTCTGTCTGAAAGGTAACACTACCTCCATTCCAAAGTTAAAGGTGATATACCATTACTTTCACACTTGTCATTGAGAAAACCTTGACCCACAACATCTATCTAAAATATGACTTAACTTTCTCAAAGTATTTTTTTTTCGGAGTAACAACTGCAGACGTTGCATCTTTCTGTAAAAGTGTGATTCAGCAGTATATGCTGAACATTTGCTGATTGCTGATATCAAGAAGGTGCATTTCAGTTATAAATAATTTCTTAACTTCTCTGCACTGTGATTTAGGTCAGGACAGAAATGCCTCACATTACTCTAGTTTTCATTTTGAAGTTCAAATGGGTTTTATTGCCTCGAAGGCTTTGGAAATTAGTTGATCATGAAATGTTAATAAAATCTCCAGACCCCTTAATCTTGTTCTGCTTTCAGACCATTCTTCTACTCTCAAATGTATCCGTTGTGAAGTTGCTCAGATCACACTGCCAGACATAAATGATAAAACCAGAGCACAAAAACAGTTTTTCCTGCTTTAAGTGATCCATAATTACATGATTGAGGGTGACACTGAAAAGCTACTGTATCGCATTTTAGCAGCATTTTATGTAAATACTGAGGAGTGGGTTGGTGCGTAGATCAGCTGACGGAATGACAAACTGAATGGGAGAGCAGTTTGTGAGTCATGATAAAAAAAAACTAACTGAGAACAGGTCAGACTTTTCACTTCCCCTTGTCCATTGTAAGTTTAAGGTAATTCAAGGAGCAAAAGGCCTGACAAATAGAAACAAAGCACAGAAAAAAGGCTTACAGAGTCAGTTTTCCTCTCTTAAATACTCATCTGCATTTCATCTCTCAAACCATTGCAGGAATAATTCATGCAGATTCTCTGTAGTATTCAATGTGTAAATAAAGAGTATGGTGTGTATACCATCTGATACACTGATTATGCATTAATACTGTGCAAGAAAAACAATGTTAATGTATTATTAATGACAATGTTTTTCAGAACAATACATCTTCCCTGCGTGGAAAATTGAAACTAATGATGACATAATGTGCCGTGGCTTTGTCCCTTCTCTGGTGCTGTTGATTAAAAGCATTTTCAGTGTTGGATGATTTTTTTGTTGTTATTGTTCTTCCTGAGCTCACCCAGTATCACATCACACTCATTTCATTCGATCAAATGCATTCTGAGAGACTAAAATTACCAGATTGTCGCTCTGACAACGCTGCGGTCGTTTCTTGCGTATGAAGTAACCCAAAACCTTATCCTTAAACACCTAAATGCAAAAAACATTAGGTATACATTATTCACAGATGAAATACATCATCATCAGCCACATTATATATTCAAACTTTTGGAAACATGCTTATTTGAGAGATTAGCTGAGATGATTGATATCAACCAATTTCTGGAGAGCAAACATGAAGCTACAGAAGCCAGTTAGCTTAGCTTAGCATAAAGACTAGAATACAGAGAGACACAGAGAAGTTAAAATTTTGCATCTTGTTTATTTAATCCATACAAATTCATACAAAAACTAAAGTGCAGATCATAGATTATTAAAAATAAAGTGCAGATTATATGCTGAAGTGTTTTTTGGTAATAGACAGCCAGTTATTCACTGCTGCTCAAATACTATGATACATAACCCCATCTATAGTCACAATTGACATATTTAAATTTCATATTTTTTTGTAGATTAAAATAAGGAGATATAAAGTATTAATTAGTAAGCTTTAGATGTGCTCATGGGTTGATTTTGCTAACATAATGCCAATTTTGGACAGAGTCAAGTTAGCTGTTTCCCCATTTCAAGTCTTTATGCTAAAACAAGCTAATTGGCAACTGGTTGTTGTTTTTTATTTACCTTCAGACAAAAATATAAATAAGCTTCTCTCCTAAAATGTCAAACCATTTCCTGAGATTAACAATAAACAGTACAAATATATGCAAATGATATCTTTGATTTATTTCCAAGGTATAAAAACTCTTTTACTTAAACCTGCTATGTGGTCAGTTTGTTTCCTCTTTCTGGCAGTGAGAGTAACTACAAAAACACTGCCAACACGCTTTTGACACCATAGACTCCACTTTACTCCTAGTTGCTGTAGTCAACTCTTTTGCCACAGTGGCTCCCCCCTCAGTTCTATAAAACTAATCATTGCTGTTAAAATGAATTGCTACTGTTGCACCAGAGCAGGACTCTTAAAGACCCTGTTATACTGTAACATACAGATTTACAGTCATTCAGATTTGCTCCAGGCAGTGACTGGCTCTATGAATATGGTCTGAACTCATTTGGCAAGGGCATACAAGTAATGAACAATCATTTATGTCTAAAAGTCCTGCAGGTGTTAGTGTTTGATTTTCCATACACTAAGATAAGAATAAACAATAAGCATATAAAAAGCTTAGATTTCAATTGGTTAAAACCATCACTTTACCTCATATAAGTAGTCAAATATTTCCAGTATTGTTAAAACACTGGCTCCGATAAACAGTCCCATCTGGCCTCCAATGTCACCTAGAAAAAAAGAGATTAACAGATATGGGCAGGTACAGTAATTGAACAATGGTGCGTGAAACTATTCCCCATGCTGTCACTTCCAATTTAGTTATCTCTCACAGTAATCTGAGCTGAATTGTCAAGTGTCCATCCAGCACCAACTTCTCATCAGAACCAACCCGACTGCCCTTGCAAGAGCATCAGATTATGAAAATGTGTTCAGCCTGTTTCTCAAGTTCAAAGAGGAAACCTCAAAGCACCAGGCGTGAACACACGATATGAAATGTGTCGGTGGGGCCCTGCTGAGACTGCTGATGCTAAGGTCAACCTCATCTTTCTGTCACAATGAACCTGAAAACTGCGAGAATCTTACCGAGAAGCCCTGCAATTTCATAGGCCTTCTTCTGCTCAATTTTCTCATAATTCAGAGCTTCAAAGAAGATGTCCAAGACCAATATATTTTCTCTGGAGAGAGGACAGACAAGAGCACACCCAAGAGAGTTTATTTCTGCTGACATTACATTACACCAAATGATATCTCACATTTCCTGTGTAACTGTCTTTCATTATTGTTACATTGAAGGTGAACGATGGAGACCCAGGTCATTCTGTGCCACTGTACAGCCATCCATCAACCATTAAAAAAAAAAAGAAAAGAGGCGAAGATCTAAATACTGACTGTTACTAAATAATACTTACCCAATATACAGCTCAGTTTTGTTGAATTTCTTAGCCAGATATTTAGCAGATGCCTTACTGGGGATCTTAACCATGGACAGCTCCTTGCCATAGCGAGTCATGTTGCAGGGGGTCTGACACACACAGTAATCGTTGTCTTTCTCTACCAAAAAGTCTGTGGATGATCAAAGTCATTTAAAAATATTGTGATCACTGTGAAGAATCAAACAAAACCTGCACACAGGGGCTCTTTGCCTCTGCTAAAAATATCACTACACATGACAGAGATGCTACATTCGCTGCCATCGTTCACTTTCCATGAAAGCAAATAATGACTGAAGCTGTAATACAGAGGGAGAGAAAAGCTCTGTGTGCTTTATTTGATATAAGCGAAGCACTGACACAAATCTTCCTAATGGAATTTTTAGAACAATAATTTAACTTTATTATTTCGCACAAGCACTATCTCACATTAAAGCAATTTTAAGTTAAAGCTACAAAGGTATCATATATAAAGGATGGAGTAGCCTCACTTTTCTGCTGCTGAACACCTGGTTGAATTTGGATATTAATGCAAACCTATTACACTACCGATTTATACGGATGCAGTAAAGTGAGTGTTCTTACCTAAAGCTGGGTCAGCACAGTCTTTGTACTGCTCAGGTGTGCAAACTGTGGAGGTTCCTGTTTTAAATAACATAAAGGTGAACAAACAGTTATATGTGTAATGTAAAAAAAAACATATAAGGACAAAAGTATTGATCATTTTTTAATTGCCTTTCTAAAATCATACCAGGCATGTGAACCATTCTGCAGTTGCAGTTCTCCAGCAGGTACCGGGTTTCACAGTCAATGCGGCAGGCGGTGATGCTGTATGTGGAGAAGTATTCAGAGTCTATGGGGGTAGACTTGCAATCTCCCCAAGGCGGAGGGAGGTACTGAAGCTGAAAGAGCAAACAGCACATGTTTTCCCTCAGTATATCAGCACAAAGGATTACAACGAATAACATAATGCAAGCCCGGTTCAGCACAAGTACAAGAGAAAAAAAAAGGGACAACAAGCTGACAAAACCCAACAAAAATGTCCAAAACATGAAATATATAACAAAAATAAAATACAGAAGCACTAAAATGAAATGTGCACTGAGACAATATTGGAATAAAATCTGCAGTCAGACTAACATCGTTTCTCATGTATAGCAGCAAGCAGACATCATGCAGAACATTACTGATGCAGGTCTAGTCCCCGGTAGGAAGCAGAATACCATGGGAATAGAGACAAGCTTAAGAGAAGTCTGTAATATATGTAGTTTCAGACAGGACACCACAATCAAAGGACAAATTTTACAACCCTGAGAACAGAACTCGATAGACAGTATGCAGTTTTCGAGTGAACAAATATATGAGTTGGACTGAATTTAACAGACATAATACAGACAATAACATCTTATTTTGTGGTTAATGTTTAAGTTCTGATAAATAACTCCTCTCCTCTCCTCTCCAGAAGCTTATAAAAGTGTTTTTTATTGTTGATTAACTATTCAGATTTTCTAATCTAAGCTCATGAGAGTTCATTACAAACTACCCTGACTGAATTTAACAATGAGGTGAAGATGTAGCGTTTAGTGAGTTTGGAGTCTCATTAGAGGTAAAACTCATTAAAAGGTGAAGAGCAGGTCATTACGTTTATGAGTAACTCAGGGAATTTTTAATGAATCCACTAATGAGGAATATTTAAGGCCTGAATTTTAAGGTTTTGGTTCACACTAAATATTAGACCATTAGTGCTTGGCTGCAAGGTGCCCAGTGTGTGTTTGTGTGTGTGTTTGTGTGTGATCTACTTAGAGCACCATGTTTTTGTTGTACCAAACTCTGACATGAAACCACCAACAAGACTTCCTGTCCATTTTTTTAAAGTCTTGTTTGCAGCGATTTATGGTAATGAACTGGGACCCAATTTAACGACAAAAGCTAACCTGTTATTTATAAAGGCCACCGATGCTTGCTTGAGCATTTGAGCATGTAGCTGCTAATTGCGGTGGAAGCAAGCCAACAATCAATGCTTCATACTGTGAAACTTCACAGGGAAAATTTGATGCCATTGTCACATTAAGGCTGACTTTAATCCCCTATCATCTCCAACGGCTCTAACCAGGCTAACTCTGGCAATCTGATGGTCTCCCAGTCAATAAAAACTGACAGAGACAGAGGGAAATTCACTGAAGGAGTGGCCTTAAACGAGTAAACATGATTAAGACTTTATTGAACTCCGTTTCAAGCCAACAGACTCTCATAACTTGAGTTACACTGGAGATAAAACCCTGGTGCAATAACCCCTAGACTTCAAACTGATGCAAGAGTCCTCGTGGGTAATAAAACCTAATGAAATACATTGTCTGGCCTCTCCACATAACGTTAAGTTAGATGATCGCCCCAGAACACAGAAAAGCAAAAAAAAAACAAAACAGAAAAATTACATAAAAATGTTAACAGAACTGTGTGTGGCAGTGACAGGGCAAAGCCAGACAGCAGCTTTGATGAAGACGCACACTGGTGTGATTTGCTTACAGCTGGAATGAAACATTAGCTGCTCTTTACTGATATTAATTAGACGGCTAAAAATGATGACAAAGACACTGCAGATGTTGTTGCATGTCGTTGCTTCAGCCACACGAAAGAGGACGAGGAGGGGGGACAGATGGATCCATTCCTTGGAGATGGGTGGGTTGAGGGGGGGCAGCAGATGAAAGTGAGGAAACTTGATGTGCAGCTATTTAACAATACAGACTTTTTCTTTTTTTTGTTGCATGCAGGATATCCAGACAGTCATACACTACCCTCTGCTCTTGGGTGGAAACGAACGTTTGGAAGCCGGGGGCGACCCCGAAGCCCAGCTCATGGAGAAAGGGAGGCTCTGACTGAGTGTGAAGCTGTACCTTTATGCCGGCCTCATAGGATGTCTCATCTGGGGCAGGGGTGAGGGAACACAGCCCACATCATTATCAAAAGAACGAGAGGAGCAACACAAGGAAAAGTGGGCAGGAAGTGGTTAACCTCTCCGGACATAAACACAGCCTTTTGCCAGTGTAACAACCTAAAAAGCTAAAACTCCCAGCGGTGTGTGAAGACTCTGCAGCATTGGTGTACTGTTGGGTTTCATCAGGTTTTTCATTCAGCCATTCTCCTCTTTCATCCACTCAAACTTGAGTAAGGACAAGGTTAACTTTCAATCATCACATAATTCTAGTCCAAAATTTGATGGCGCAGTCTTTATCGGCTTTGTGCTCAGAAGTCACAGCCTCTGATTAAATATTAAATTCCTTGAACAGAGGCTTAACAAATGAAAAATCTTGAAATTGTAAGTGCTTTAGCCAGCTGTATATTATTACACAGAGAGCAGTGTCACTGTACTCACTGGAGACTGACTGAAATTAATGCCGGCCAGACTTTAATGGCAGTCTAATTAATTCAGCCCATCTTTTAGGTCGTAAACACGTCTTTTGGCTGTCATGTGTGGGTGCTTGTGTCATGATTATAAATGAGAACCCGCCGTGCACTTTCGCTTTCACTAGGAAACTTTGAAATGGTGATTAATAGATCGGATTCACTTCTTGGAGATGGCTGAATGATGATTCACTTGGAGCATTTTCCTTGCAAAGAGAAAGAAGAAAGAGACAGTATATTTTTCAACATTGCTACCCAAAATAATTTGTCATCTTTGTGGTGTCCGAGTGTCTGTTTTAGGAGACCAAACTCTGCCTCAATCATCCCATGTAATTCTGCTAAAACAAGGGTGGAAGACTTTATGCGATCATTTATCTCATGCTCATGAACTGACCAAGACCATTAACTTTAGGAGCAAAATCATTTAAATTAGGCTCAATTAATTGCTAAAAAAAGGGAATTTGATTAGCTGCTGGAGTATCCATTACTTTAAAACTTCATGAGGACTGAATATGTGGTAGAAATTTTAATGAGCCTGCAGCACGATACATAAACAAACTCGATCTTAGAGGTAATCATTGCAAAAACCTGAGATCCTTTATTGCACAGGCGCCATTTTCTTGTGACTTATAATGAAATTTCAATACTCCTGTTTCTGTTCCTCAGCTCATGTGCTCTTTCTAGCCTCATCGCAAGAATTTGAATTTGTTGTCTTGGCAACATTAGATAATTGCTGCTCAGTTTCATTAGATTTGGATAGGAAATCCATGTGAGCTCAGTGTTATGACCTCGCACTCCAATCAATTCGTACTTTTCATCCTTTACTGACGGCAGTGAAGAGAAAGTCGAGGACAAGCAACTGATTTCCTACAGTTTCTTCTTCTCTTGATTTTGTGGGCTAAAACACATCATTTACAGAGTCCCTAAATCAAAGCATATTTTCAGAAATGTCCTCAAAAATCAAAATAGCTGTTGGTCATCTTATCTAATGGCACAAGCTTCAAGTATACTACTGTGTACTACTATCACAGGCACACTAGGCTTCTGTTTATAGTTAACTTTAACATCAAAAACATATTGATCATTTGAAAATCTTTCTCTCAAGATACAGTAAGACTTTAGAATTAGTCCCCATAGGTCACTTATTTACTGTGAGTCTCTAAAGCAGTGTGAGTCTGCCTAAATGCTGCAGCCAAGAGAACATTTTAGCAATAATTACTGTGAGAATAATCATTATAATATCAAATATTACTTACACAATTTCTTTAGAGGGTATGAGCAATAAAAACTGTTCATTCTCTCTGGAGAGCCTTTAAATTCAGTTTATTTTTTATTAATCAGAGTTAAAGTTCTGATCATTAAAGCTTGCCAGACGTTGCTGTGTGAATCCTGCGAGTCTTCCTCACAGTTCACAGCCTTCTGTTTGAATGCCCCTCTGGAGAAAACTTTCACAGCATTCAAATAGGCTGTATTTATATTTTTTCCCATGCTAAAAGCAGCTAAAAGACTCAATATGAAAAGTAAAACAAACACTCTGAGCTGCCAGACATTTTTCATGCTGCGTAGTCTGACTTTCTCTTGGCTCGGATGAGCACAGCATGCTTGCATCCAATCATCACTTGGCCCGTCTCTGTCAATACTCCTTGACTGATGTGATTCCTCTGTTTCCTGCGTCCAGAAAAACTGGACTTCTTTTTTTTTTTTTTTTCTTTTTACACACTAACTGCACGTTTCCCTCACAAGGTTAATCAAAGATCTGATTTTGCTCCAGGCTCTGTGACACAGAGGTAATGGGCACTGGCTGGTGAGGATTTGGGGACAAACACATAATGAAGCAGAGCGGGAAAAAAAACAAACAAAAAAAAAACGCCAAGATTGGAGGGAAGGAGGCTGAACATTAGGTACCAGTTGCTGCTGACATGACACAAAAGTTTGAAAACCAGGGGCCACACCAAATCCCAGTTGGTCAATGAAGGGCGGCTCGTCCTGGCTGTGGATCTGAACCTTGATGCCTGCTTCGTAGGAGGTCTCATCTGTGGATACAGCACGCCAAAAAAATGTAACAACAAGAACGGTCGCCTTTGGAAACCCGTTTTTGGGCTCTGGCAATGCTACTAAGTGCTCCCAGAGCCCATGCTGATGCATATGTTAGTGTGGTGGACGGGTATCGAACAGATTTATAACCAAAGGTTTACTGCATGCTGTGTGTTTTATGAATGTGTTCACTGGTGTTGTTGTTTGCCATAAATTGAAGTCAATAAGTCGATGAATGCATTTTGTCAGACCTGCTGTCAGTTGTAGATCTGCAGAAACATATAAAGATAATATGCTATAATATATGACCGTACATCCATCACTGCGTCGTGCTGCAAATTCTGCAGACATTTATCAGCAGAGTGAACGAGGAGTCCTGAGAAATTTCAGTTTTTTTGTTATACATATATCAAGTGATAACTCCATATTTTATAGAAATGACAAAAGACTGGAAGATTATTTGGTATTTTCAGAGTAACCCAACAAGATGAAGTGCTTTTTTACAAAAAGGGTTTCTTTTTTTTTTTTTTAGGTAAGAAAAAATATTACCATCAATGTATCAAAAAGCTTCACTGACCTGTCTCTCCCCAAACAGGCAGGTATTCATCCTGCTGAATATCCAACATGATCTCCAAGCCGTTTCCTGTGCCGCCTTTTAATGTCGTCAACAAAGGGTTGCCGTCTAATCCCGAGTTGAATGTGTAGCATTTTCCGTAGCGCGTGTAAATCTAAAAAAGGAGTAGAAAAAAAGAAAACAGGAGTGTAAATGAAGAGTCAAAGCCTTCTCATTGTGCTGTGGTTAAGTGTGCACCTGTACAAGATGTATTACACGCCAGCCTGTAATTGTGCAGGACAGCTAATCGTTACAGAGGTTTGTGATTATCAGAGAAAGCACAACCGGCTTTAAACAGGCACCTGGCTCTGATTTGAGGAATTAATGAGCTTTCCTCCCAAGCAGCAGCAGAAGCTATCAATCATTACCCAATTTCACTCCAAATTTCCCCTGAGTAACTTGGAGTGAATGTACTGGTTTGCCGACGTTAAATAAGAGACATCTTGAGGCAGAAGATTTCTGGACGCACAAACAAACTCTAAATTGGTTCTGAAAAAGACATTTGTGTGTCTTGACTTGTAAACTTGTTTGGAGACCAAACTTGCGCCAGTAAAGCTCGGTGGTACTTAATGTTTGATTTGCAATCTTCACAGCAGGTTTGCTCAAACTAAATATCTTTCTCATATAATTAATCCAGTTGTATTGAGTTATTTATTTTAAGCTTATGCTCAGCACTCACGGTGGACAGATTGATTTTTTTTTCCCTCTGGTGCTTATGGATTTTTTCCTGTATTTGTAGAATTCTTTATCCTCTGCCAGAGAAGTAAAACAAATCTGTATCAAGATCAGACATGGTTACATTTTTAATTCAGTCTACAGTTTGGATAAAAAGCTTCCACTTCTGAACAAAGCTTAAGGGGTTTGGTAAATTCATGATAAGTTTATCAGTCTGAGATAAGGCTACTGGAACTGTCGGAATTAATTGGTTATGCAACTCTCTGATAAACTAGAATATCCATTATTCATGCATTTCGACACAACATGGGAACCTGCAGTGTTAAGACCTGCTGCAAACAGCTGGCGTTGTAGTTTAATACAATTTAAAATCATTATACTTGTGGCTCACACACCGTCACACACAAGATTATCAAATAAAAAATGCAACAAGCTCTCAACAAAGAACTACATATTAGATTACACACTTAAATGGGATGAGTGTAAATGAGTCTGATCTTGGAATATCTGACCCCAAGATAAACATTTCAAACTTCAGTGTCTGAGGAATCAAACCTCAACTAACTGTTTAAAATAAGATTTTGGAAATTGAAAAAAAAATGGGAATTCAATGCATCACGGATTCAGAAAGATGATTTTCAAGTTAAACATTTCAGCAACATTCATTAAAGGGTGAAATTCGTTCATTTTCAACCAGATTTAAGTCATTACAATGCAGGTAGTAGTGTGTATATGTATATTAACACTGGTAGAATTCCCTCCATTGTCCCTGCAACAGGAGCTTCTCATTACTGGCCTGAAAAGGGTGACCTGTCCTGCTTCATTAAGCAGACTTCCGCTTGCTCTCAGCTGTTGTCTGAACTGCAGATTGTATTTCTTTATTTTGTATTCCCGCCTTGTCAGAATTAGCTATTTATTTGCTCATGAAATTCAAATTACACTGACCCGTTTTCCGCTTCCATATAAAACCCCTTACTGTAAAATTTAAGAGAGTAATTTGCAATACTGAGCCAGACGTATTGGTTGTTTAAATATTCTTTCTTGGCAAACAGACAGCCACATCCTGACAGAAAAATGTGTCTGCTGAGATGATGTTTTTGCTGGCTTTCCCAACAATCTGGCTGTCTGTGTCTGTTTTCATTACAATTTTTAACTCCAAGTAACTAGGAGAGAAACAGGATGTTGTCTGATTGGTAATTTTCACTTCCCAGTGTGGCGAGGTCTTGGTAAGAGAGCAGCTGGCAAAAACTCAACCAGCATGGCAAAGCTGATCTCAGGAGATCAGAGTCACTGTTCCATGTCCAGACTCAGACAGACTTACATGCAGCTCAGACAGATAAGACAATGCCTGGACCTTTTCTCTTGCTGGCTATATAATGAGTTCTGCAAGGAGACTTCAACAAACCTTTTTTTTTTTTTTAAGATTTTGGTTCAGATAAAAAACAGGAGCTTCTTTCAGTTCCACCATGTGTTGCTTAAAATGCAATCACACAACATCATTTAGATCGCAATCACGACCCCGATCTGCTCATGATAACTGAGAGATTTTAAAGATTGTGGAAGCTCTGCACTGGTTTTGTGCAAAACAGGGAAGCTGCCATGGATGGATGACATCTTGTAGAGTGCAAGACATGGAAACTGCCTCAAGATGAGTTGAAGTTGTCACAGCTACATTTTTTTTCCAACTGGGATCGAGATGCTTAGATCTACATAGGCAAGCTATTAAATCTGATGCCAGAAACAGGTTAGTTTTCTAAATATACAAGCATTTTCCCTGATTTAAATTACTCTCAATGCTTTAGAAATTAATAGTCACTATGAGTGCATATTTAAAGGTTTCTACATTAAGCCTTTATAATGTTGCTGCTGTTATAAGCTGCCAGTCTGTTTTGAAAGTCTTTGCATGAAATAACGATACCATTTGCAAAAGTGTACCCAGGATTTAAAAACATCATCTACTTCCTACATGCAGCATTCAGAGCTAACTCTCAAGTCATTACATGTTATAGACTCATGTCTGATGTTATAGATGGGGGACTCAGCTGCATTTCTGGAACAAGACAGTAAACTCCTAATGTCCTCCAGATGTTTAATTAGAGAAGCTACATTTTACTTCTAATTGATTTAAGACATCTGAATAATTAACGCTCTAATTTTTCCTCCTAAATATATTTATATAGAGAGATATAAACACCTAGTATTGTTGTAAAGAAATAATCTGTAAAAGTGACAGTGAAGTTGTTGATGATGACATGACGCTGACTTTTTGACGACATCAGCTTTAATGAGAAAAAAAAAAGCTGTCATGTCTGAGAGGTAAAAACAGGACAGTCTTGTTTGAAGCTCAGAAACATCAACACCTCAAAGCAGTCGCAGAGGGCGAATACTGGAGTGTGCGTCATCACATGCTCGCATGAATTATTAATGCACCCTGCGAACAACAATCAAATCCACACCTGACAAACGTTTTGTTTCTTTCTGTACATACAGTGCTGAAATTTTTGTAGGTGCACGTTTCCCCGCGGAACCTGCACTCCAGCAGCATGTCCTCCAACTGATGACCGAGACGTCCCATCATCTCGGTGGTGTTGATGCGGTAATCAGGGTGCGGGCTGTAGTTATTAAAGTCCAGCAGACTCAGGAGACCCTGCTTGTGGCTGTCTTTAAGGATGGACAGGCTCCTCTCCATCACGGTGTGATTAGGATACATGAGGTCCATCCAGTAGCCGCTGTGATACAGGTCATCCTTGGTCAGAGTGGACACACGGAAAACGTTTTTATTGCAGAAAGTAACGGCTGGGAAGGACATGTTGTGTGCCCACACCATGTAGATCTTGGTGACGGCTGGGTAGGACATCAGGTAGAGGATTCGGTTCCAGGACCAGGTGCAGAGGAGACTGACACAAACAAAGAAGGCCAGGATCCAGATGACCCGCTGTGGCTTCGACTTGTCCGGAGAGAACACAAACTTCAAACCGTGGATCTTTGTCCTCATTATGAAATCCATCGTAATCTCTTTCCACGTTGCTTTAATTGAGCTAGTCTCAGTGTTTTTGACAGGGGTCTCTTGGGCATCATTTGGTCTGTGCGGCCCCAGGGCAACTGATTCGGATGTGGATGCTTCAACCATAATTGCTTGTGTTAAGGCAAAGGGAGCTGCTTTACCAAATGTTGTTTCCTAGATGCCAATATTGCACAACCTCAATTTACACACATTAACTTTCTCCACAACCATCTCTAGGGTTTATGTATAACAAATCCCAGGTAGCAGCGACTGGAGTCCTAACGTGCAGCTGTCCCACTGCTCGGGCTTGAAAATTCTTTGCCGTGAAGACATAAACAAAAGGAAGTGCTCTCCTTATTCAAAATTGATTTACATAATGATTCCTTAATGAGAAAAAAAACAGCTGAATCCCACCATTTACAAAAGCCATCAAGCGTAACCATCAACAGTCCTTCATCAATAGATAAATGGACGTGATAACTGCAGATGTAAGCGACGACTTCACTCCCAGAGGCAATCACTTTGAAAATCCGGAGAGGCTTACCCCTGTTGCTCAGATCTTTCACTCCTCCATCTCCCTCTCCAGTGCCAGACAATACTTGCAGATTTCGGTGGTTTCTCTCTTTTGTGCAGTAGCTGCCCACAACCCAACTCCTCCCTTTTTTTCCACAGATTGAAGAGATGCTTTTTAGTCTGTTGACTTGCAGCCTGCAGAAAGGAATATAAAGCTTGTTGCCCCCCTACACACACTCTCTCTACAGTCGAATGGAGAATGAGGTGGAGCCAGTGGATGAAATTGTTTTCCTCCGGTGATGAAGTAGACTTCCAATGGTAAAGAGAGGCGGGGGGGAAGGTATCAATCAAAGTAGAAATAATTGTGATAAAGGAATTCTGCATCAGAGAAAACGATAAAGTCTGAAATTCTTTAAAATTTTTAGAATCTGCGATCTGCTCTGGGATCAATATGCCTATATAATTGATAACTGAAGAGAGGCAGCTCGTTGGAGGAAAAAACACGGCAAAATCTCCTTCAAAATGTGCTATAAATATCCAGCAACAGCACATTTTCTAGTTCCTTCTTTCTGCCTGTATCAAACATAATTTCACAAGTGCAGTGTAATATGGACTGACATTCTGCAGCATACAGATGTGGCTCTGGATGATATTATGGTGCTTTGCTCCTTTTTATGTGACTATCAGAGGAGTTTGCTTGGCAGGAAACTCAGCTTCATACTAAGACTTTTTCTTCGTTATGTTGGCTGGAATCTTTTCAGTCTGTAATGTGAATATTGGCTGAGTAACCTGATCACAGCTGTGTGGCGATAAACGGTTGTAAAAAACGATTTATTAGAGTGAAAAATGACTTCAAGTTTTGGAGTAGTAGAGGAGAGGGTATGATCTGCAAGTTTAAAGTGAATTATTCAAACAAAAAAAATTAATTTAACCTAGTTTAAATATGATTGACAAGGGATAGATTGACTCATGGGCATCACTGGGACACCTTTTGAAGTGATGCAGAAATATTGAGTTGCCAAAACACATTTGGTAATACTGAACCCATCATTGCGTTTTTTTAAGTCTCTCATTTTATCGTAAATTATATACATTAGTTAGAAAAACTAAGAGACTGTGAAACAATAGGTTTAACTTTAATCTTTCATGGTGCATTTTGAGGAATAAACTCTTCGTTGAGAGTGAGACCAGAAGATCAGCAGGCTGAAATATGACGCTAGAGCTAGCAGGCTGTTAGCTTAGCATAGACTGGAAGTAAGAGAAAACAGCTAGCCTGTTTTTCCCTCCTTAAAACAACAACTTCCTGTTTTTAATCCTTATTTTCCTTAATAAAAAGCTTTTTCCCTTTTTCTACTTTAAATTTGCGGCTGTCAAAACACCATCATGTCCACTTTAGATTTTCAAACATTACACTTATTTATCTGTGAGGCTTATTTATTCACAGAGAGTGTGTTAATTTATTAAATTACTATGCTGTGGTTTAAATGCCCAGTTTTCTCTTTTCATAACCATTTCAAAATATTTTCTTTAAGAAAAACCATTGCCAGATGATAAGTAAAAAGAAGCATCAGTGAAATAAATAGAAGAAAAGAGGCTTTTGATTACTGCATGAAATGTAACTGGCCTTTTTTTCAAATTGTATAAAAATATCAGAAGGTCAAACTGCAGAGTGTAGATGGGTTACTCTCTCTGTTTCTACCAGAACATTTGCTATTTAACTAAGATACAAGACTTAATTTCATAAAGAAGATAAATTTTAAGCATTTAAAATTATCTGCAGACATTTTAATTATAACCAAAATGATTAATTCATTGAAAAGATGGAGAGGGGACATGATGCAGAGCAGTTTTCTCTGTGTTCAGAAGTTGTGCTAATGACAGTCTGATAACATTAATGAATGTCTGAAAACTGAAACATAAAGACAAGCCAAACTAACAGCGTCAATAGTGGTAATAGTTATTTTCCCTCTGCGTGCTTTCAGGGCTTTCCAGCAGCAAAATAACTAAATTAATTGCCTGGATTCAGCTCCCAACCAACTACTGTGTCTCATGTCCACACAACTCTTTTTTTTTTCATTTTTTGGCTTACTGATAAGACAGATGTCTGGCATTGTTTTCCTTTTAGTCTTATGTGCAAACCTTTTTATTTGTAGCGACAACCGGATGGGATTTTCTTAATCGTAAAAAATTAAGGATTAACTTTTGTTAGGGAGAGATCCAATCAAAGTGAACAATAGCCTGTATTTTGGCATCATCAGGGATAACTTCCTTAGTTTCACTCCCAATAATGAAGCAAAACAAAGAGGAGTAAAACACTGATGCTGCATGAGTGGCAGGCAAGTAAATAACTCCAACAATACCACCTTATCAGATTATAGCTGACTGCCTGGTTTCACAGCTGCACTGATTTCCTTTATTCGTGGTTTCTTTGGAAACATGTCAATATATACCAGCCACAATTAAGTGTTGGGTTTAATGCCTGAGCTCATTTGTCCCACACACGCTCAGTGGAGGCATGAGGCGGAAGTCTCTCGGTCTCTGAATCATCCCCTGTGTCAGCAGTTTGATCCAAAGCTCAATTTCATTACTCTCAGCTCCAGAGGTTACAAAGGAAATGCATGACAATCATCATTACTCTTTTTAATGTTTGCTTTTCCGACAGCAGCTCTTCCCCAGTGGACTTTAACTTCAGCCCCTCACTGCGTGCTGCATTTAAGCACAAGTTTGTTTCTGCGGAACCTTATTCCTGATATTCAATGCTTGATCACAACTAGCACTAAATTTATTTAATTTTACATTTCTGTTTGTGTACTCCTGAGTGTGACTGGCTATATTTCTGTATCTGATTCTGTGTTGAGTCTTCTCTCTTTATTTGTATCTTACATCTTCATTACACGAAGATTACCTTATTAAATAAAGGTTGCTATTAAAGCTGAAACCACAGTCGATTTAATGATTAGTCCATAGGGGGCAGCAGAAACAAGCTGTAAACACATGATTGACTATGTTTACATGCACTTTTACATGAAATGTTCTACTATTATCCCAACAGTGTTAATATTTTAATTTGATGTGTGTCAGTTTAAACAACATATTTAATTTGCATATGCCAAGTTATGCCTTATTCCAGATGTACCAATATTTTTTTTTTTAACACTTGTATTTTTTCAGTTTTCACTATAAAATAAAACAGAAACAAGTGAGGTCCGGGACAACATTGCGCGATACAATCCAAGGGAATAAAAATAAAAACAATCATAGGTACACTCCACCATGTTCAGGAAATACAAAACAGATGTACCAATATTGACATAAAATTAGCTCAAGTGACTCTTTTCACATCACACTGCAGTAATTATTTTCTTTTTTTTACCATTTTGTCTGTTCAGCTCAGTAGTTGCCATCATTGTACTGTGAGTTTGCATGTGTTTCGTTGTTACGATTTTAAATTAAGAGCAAACTCTCTGCAGAGGTGCACTCCACCTTTGAGAATGCAATTTAACGCATTTCCATTCAATGTTGTTTTTTATCCCCGTACATTTAAGTCATAATGTGAAATGAGCAGAAAGAATGCAGCCATGAAGTGATCAGGGGAAATTGTTTATGTGGTACAATTTCCATTTGATTATGAAATGGTTTAAGCTAACCCTCCCAACTCATTGAAATTTAAATAGGTTTTGACCTGTTGAGTCAGATTTAGGTCTTTTATGTTGCTTTGGCTTTTTAAATAAAGTATAATGGGAGCATTAGGCTCCATGTAAATGTAGCTTCAGATATGCAGAGGGAGGATGAAAGAGAAGGATTGTGTGTATCTTTATATGAACAAGAACTCTGTATTTTTCCTGCATCTGTGTTACTGGAAATACAAAACGACTGTAGAGGGGAACAAGTGTTCCCAGTTTATGGTGTGAAACATCAAAGCCTTCTGTCTTTGTAACGCTCTGCAGTCATATTTCTGCACTGCAGTGTTTTTTAACTTTCACAACATGGCCAGCAGTGTGCCTCTAACTTTTTTTTTTTTTTTAAAAACTGTGTTTATTTGAGAAATAATTTGAGAAATCATTAATTTAATTAAAATATAGCCTCCGTAAATGTGCCGCAATCACTCGAGAATATAAAGCGCGCCGGGCAAAAGTTAATGATTTTTCCTCTGTAAAATTACCGTCCTCCTTATTGAAAACACATTTGCTGCTCACACATTTTCATTGTTATCTTCCTGGGGATGCAAACGCATTTCATCTTTGTCTCAGTACTCGAGCATGTAATTAGAGGATCATGGTGTCGTAACATTTACCAAAATTGAAATGAGCAGCTGATTGCTGCTTGATTGAAAAGAAAAGTAGAACTGTTTGAAAGATGTATTTGCTCATTTATTGCCCAGCTTTAAGACTAGCTCACTGATCCCTCAGACAGTCAGGGAATGACACTAACCATCCCCTTTCATGTCAGAGTCAAACTGACCCTCAGAGGTCTCATTAGAGGAGGAGCAGAGTTTTGAAGGAGTAAAAAGGAAGAACTCCTTCAAGGACCAGTGAGAATGTTCAGCACCGAATGTAATTCTGGCAGCAATTAGATGCGCATCAGAACTGAACACAGCACATATAGTGGAAGAGACAAAGATGAAAAAGAATATAAGTCACATCCAACATTAATGTCTTGTAGCTTTAGGGATACACTAATTGGTTAATTAGTTGACTGACAGAAATCAATAAGAGTTTTGACGGCTGATGAATCATTTAAGTCATACAGTGTCAGGCAACCTCTCCAAATCAACCACTTATTCTCATTACATACTATTTTACTGTCTAAAATACAAGAAAAGTGTGTTTTTCAACATACAAACATCACGTAAAAATAAGAAATAATTATGTATCCTTTACTCTTATCTAGCTGTCAACATAAATCCTGCTTGCTGCACACAATGTCTAAAAACGTGCAGACATGCATGTAATGTACATAATCCATTCTCCCCATTTATGCATATTAATCCACTATTCTATAATCCTTTGGCACCAGTATTGCTTCTTGGCATTAGTTGTTCTGCTACATTGCAGTACAGGTGAAATGTGCACGGACTCCTGTGGTGAACACTTTGATGGTGTTAGCGACTGGTGATTCTAATAAACTGTAAATACACCTACTTTTCTATTCACAAGCTTTTGCAGTAGAGTTTTGACCACTTGGAATTCTGTATTGTTCCTTGTTTAGTTGTACTTGTCCTCTTTCCTATCTGTATGTCTATATGTATATTTCATTGAGAGGAATATGATACTGAGTCAAATTCCTTGAAAATGAAAACACAAACCTAAGACAAAAAAAGCTGTTTTTAATTCTGAAAAAAAGAGACTAAAAACCATTTGGCACTATCTTCTCAATTCGGAATGTCTGGTGTGTTTCTTAACTTTCCTCATTGTTTGCACATTTATAGCCTAATGATGAGAGAATAATTAATCAGTAATGAAAATGATTGTTCACTGCAGCCTTAAAAAACAGCTTACTAAATATCCAAAGAAATAAGAATAGTTGAATAACTACTCATTATTTCCATTGCTGATTATTCTGCCTATTTTATCAATTAATCTATTCATAATGGTACCATTCTGTATTATTCTCATACAGTATAATACAGCAGAGTTTCTATACTGTGGGTTCATTATTCCAAAAGGAGTTACTTGATATTCAATATGTCACTCTTAGACAAAAAAATCAGGACTAAAATCAAGGCCAGAGAAAGGCGGAGACATCCCTTGTTACACTGTGATTAAAGATGACCAAACAAATGCAAATGTGGAGGAGAGAGACGGTTAGAGGCAAAGCATTGGCAGGCAGGGATGTCACTGTGGCGGATGGGCAGCTTTTTTAGCAGAGGGAGACATCTTGTGGCCTGCCTCTAAATGAAACTAACCTCTTAGTGCCTTGAAAGGCAACACAGCCGCTCTGTATGCTGCACAAGTACTGCAAGGGAAGCAAGAATGGATTTTTTTTTAGCTAAAAAAAGAGGCTTATGCTTTGAAACAACTCATATAAAATTAATCAAAGGATAAAAAACATGAGCATGTATTTTTAAAAAATTACTTAAAAAGCCAGTTTGGAGGAGACTAAGGTCTTGGTACATTTTGTTGGTCATAAAACTATTAGTAACTATTTTTATAATTTGTTCTGTTAAAAGTGATGTATTTCTAAAGTGCTGCAGCATGTTTTCTAGGTTCAGCAAAGGAAAATGCAGGTCTTAGTGTTTCTTGTATCAAATTTACAGTTATTGAAAATATCTGGAACGCAGCACATGCACAATGTATCAGACTGGGGCAGACCAGGTGGAGGGGAGATGTGGTCTGTATCAATAAAAAACAGATGCTGCTGGCAACGCCCGCTGTCTTGTTCTCTTGTTCCATTCCAGGCAGAATCCAACTAAAAAAACATAAGTGTGCTGTCAGTCAAGCTTTCAGTCTGCAGCCTGCAGTCACACTTTGATAAACTCACTCCTCAAATTTCCTCACCGGTGCTTTCATTTGCAAGGATAATCTTTTTTTTTTTTTTTTTTTTAAGCATGTACTCATCTTGTTTACTCAGCTGGAGGCTTTTGGTATCCATTCCTGAATCCATTTTGCCCACTTGCCCAGAAATTAAGCAAAGTAAGCACTTGCCAGCGCATTCAAAATAACAGCATGCCATCAGGGTTTCTCCTGTTGTCGGGCAGATTTATTATAAATTCAAAACAGTACTTCTGAAAAATCCACAAGGCTAAAAGAGACAATCTCTCTTTTCCGACATTTAGAGAAATGTCATTACAGAAGCTGAAAGTGGATTTTTTAACACTTGAAAGGGGATTACATCATCACTCATACTTCCAAAAAATGATTTGCTGTTTCCAACAATCTGTCACACCTGGTTTCCCCTGTACGATGACTCGCGGTGTCGAGGGGAATATCAGGTTACTTGAAAGAAGATAGTGGTACAACACTTTAGAAGGTGCAAGGCTTCACTTTGATTGGCTAAGAGAGCAGGATATAGATCCCTGAGGCCATTAGAGGAAACAAAAGCTTAATATGAGCATGACAGGCACTCTCAGATCAAAAGTATATGTGATATGAAGCTGAAAGTCTTTTTTTTTTCTGGCCTGGCGGCCTTTAGAAATATGAAAATCTGGATGTAGGACACCTAACACATGCTTTTGTTTGGATATCACACCATGCCAGAAGGTTGGTAATCTACAACATAACATAATGGCACTATTGGTTTTGGACGGATCCATACTTGTGTCCGGTGTCTCAACCTAACAAGCTAATTAACTTAAGAGGTTTTGTCAACTGGCACCTTCGATGTTTGCCTCTGGTAGTATCTGCTGTCTGCTATGTGCAAGTCAGCAAAAAAAGCGCCTCCATTATGAATACCTTCACCATTCCTCCTCAGTGCCATTGATCTGACTGCCAATACTGCACTTACAGTAACAGTGGCTCCCTCGCTGGCCTTTACTGACACTGAGTAATGGAGCAAACACATTAGGTATTTGCTATTTGGCCTGTCATCCATGCTCACCGCCTCAGATTTGTTTATTTCATTGTTTGCACTGTGGAGCTTTATCTCCATCCCACCCCCCCATCGCAGGCAGCACTGTAATTTTGTGCTCCTTCACACACCTCTTCCCTTCATCTCTCCTAATGCTCCGAGTTGTGCAACCCCGGCGCTGGCTCGGCTCCAGGAGCAGGCTGAATCACAATGATGGTGTCAGTCCTAAGCTGCGTCCCAGTCCCACCTCAATCTAAGCACAGCACAGCCTGCTTTCTCTCCCTCCTTCCCTCCCTCTCTCTCTCTCTCTCTCTCTCTCTCTGTCTCTCTTTCTCTCTCCTTTCTTTCTCTCTTGTTCTCACTTAGTCTTAGCTCTCGCCCGCAACTCTATTTCTCGCTCTTTTTCCTCTATCTCTCCTCTATAACTTACTACTCCTCTGTCTCTTTTGCCATCTCTCACACTGCCTGTTGTGAGCAGCCAGAGTCATTGTTCCTGAACAGGTCTAACACTTAATTCTGACTGCTGCTTCCTTTACTCACCTTTCTCTTCCCTTTGATCGCCGAAGCCAACTTTTAGCCTCCAGACTATACTACTGCAGTGGATGAAGTAACACACTGCATCCTGGTGCTGCTTTGGCAGATCATGAACTGATCCCCAAAACACCACAGACAGACCATAATTTAATAACAAAAAAAAAATGGCTTTGGCTATGGTTTCAACACGAGCTGATACCTCAACAGGAAGTTCAATTACAACACTTGAGAGCAACAGTAAAAGGATATATGTGTTAGAACCAAGTCTCGGCGTTGGCACAAGCCAACTAGAGAGCTGAGCAGCTGATCGATTGAAATGATATTACTCCAACTGCAACCTGCATCCTGCATATAAATACTGACAGATGATTTATTTAGTCAGAGCCAATCTTCCAGGTTTCATCCAGAGCAGCGAGTTGGGCTGCTTACGCTTTTGAGTATTAATGAGGCAATCAATCACCCACCAGTTCACAGACGGCGTGTAAGGCAACAAGATGGAGGCATGAGATTAATTTTGATAATAGAACAAATCCTCCACCGAAGGAAGCCGCGTGGCTGAACAGATGTGTTGAAACTTGAAAATACATTTCGTTTAAGGTAATGTTAAGGGATACACACTGTCTGACGTACAAGAGTGTGTGTTTTTCCATTCACATGCAGCCCTTACAGAGGGAAAGAAATCCTTGAGTGTCATCTAAACAAAGCTCACCACCACAGTTCACTCACAGGCTCATACAGGGACATTCAAGGCTACGCTCCTGTATATATTTATAGCACTGGGTAGAAAATTTCCAGCATCTACCATCTGCCAGCCTTTTAATATCTGAGACTCGTTCTCCTCCAGTGAGTTACAGCATCCTTCGACCAAAAAAATATTTCATTACTTCATGCAGAGGGAATAATTGCACTTGGGGGGCCCTGATATTTCCTCTCCAAGATTTCTCAATACCACTGCACCCACATCCAGCTCATTAGCTGAAGCATCTGGTCTTTTCCTGCCACCAAGTTTTCCTCAGCCACTGTTGCTTTGTCTGACTTTGACACAAGGATGAACATTCAGGCAAAGCACACAAAGCATACAGTAGGGTCCTCAAGAATCACCAAAAGTACCACAAAAATTAAACTAGTACACGTAATGTGTTAAATTAGGAGAGCAACAATATTAGTACTCTATGGGGTTTCAAAAGGAGAGATGATAGTCTACTTATTCTAATGGCCTACCACTTCAGAGACATATCAAAATGTATAACACTCAAGAGGAAAATATACCAGCAGAGGCATCTGAATGATTTTGTGCATATATTTTTCATATGCAGAGAGCTAATTGTCAGATGTTGTCTAGACCTTGCGTGAGTCATCTTTGCGATGATGTTGCTGAAGTATATAATGGGTGATCTCAATTCCATCACATCTCATCTTCTGTGAGAGGACCTGCCTCTGAGCCTCCCACAGTAAGATCAGCAGGCCGAGGAGGGGGATTCAGGCAGCTCCATGAATCTTTAATTAGTCCCCTCTATACTTAGGCCCTTGGAGCGTCTCTAGTTTCTGACATTTAGCTGAAATTTGCCCTCTGTGTATGGGGATGAGAAAGAGCCAAGGTCACTCTGCCGACTGACCACGGCGATATCAAAATCTGCCTTTATAAGCTCGTGTGTGTCTTTTTGTTTCTGTAGCTATGACTCAAATCTGATGCACCATTTTCATGTAAATCTGCTTATTCTTCTTAAAGCAGACGTCAGGTGGGTTGTGGGTTTAAAAGCAAAATCGTCTTTTTTTTAATTCAAATCATTGTCTCTCATGCAAAATACAAGTATTGACACAATGGAAGTGATATAAAAAAAAAATCACAGAAAGAAATGATGTAAATCATTTGCTTCACTTTCACTGCTGCTTGGTTCTCAAAGAAATTGTGCAGCATGACAAACTCTTGGTGGTGCTGGGCTTTCATCACTCAAATCAATGGACCATTTCATCGAAATACAATCCTTCCCCTGTCTCTGCAGCAGGACGATTAAGTTCCATTCAAATTCTGCTGACATGATTTTATCTCTTTGGTAGAGGTCTGAAAACTGAGCAAATAAAAAATAGGATTCCACAAAAATGAAAACAAATGAGTCAAGAAAAAAATTGTCTGTTTTTTTGTTGCAGAAGTGACACCGTTTTGTTTTGGTGACATTTCATGTTTCTGTTTTTCGTAAAAAGACAAAACAGCAGAACATTTGGTGCCATTAAATTAAAGAAGAGCATCCTTCTTTTGAGGTATTTACAAAGAAAAACAATGACGTATAAAAACTGCTACTGGTCCTGAAAACAGCATATGTTTCCTTCATAATGCATGATGCATGATGTCAGCAGAGATTTGTTCAACCATATGGCACCTCGGTAGTTTACATCTTTCTGAGGACACGTTTAAGGAAGAAACTCTCATTTCTCTTTCAAGAAAAATTACTAATAACAGTCGTCACAGAATAAAGAATGGAGCACCGAATACTGTAAATATTGCCGTCACAGTAAAAAGACCAGGAAATATCTTTCTGCTTTAGGCGCCAGCTCTTGTAAACAGAGATAAAGCATTGCTTTATTAGTATTCCTCTGAAATTTTTCCTTTCTTACACCCTCGTACCTGTTTTTTTCCCCTACAGCTACTTAATCTTTTCACAAACATTTCATTAATTATTTTTAAAAAAATGAAGGATTACGGGAACAATTACTGAAAAAACAATTATAAAATGCCAACATAATTTGAATGGAAATGACGTCTTTTTCTCCAGTGACATCTGATGTGCTCTTGTGTGTCTCATCATGAGAATCCTCATTTTATATAACAAGCACTCTGTTACAGCAGACCTCTGCAGTAATGTCTCCTGGTGTTCATAAACATAAAGTGACTCATACAGTATTACGCTTCACCCAGGGCAGAATGAAGCATTTAAACTGTAACACTGTAATGACCACTAAGTTGCTCCCAATTGTTGGCATTGTTACCAGAGGCAGCATATGTTCACATCAGGCTTTTAACTAAATTAAATTTCACTTTAATTTAGGACATAACTTTAGACTTTCTGGTAAATATCTGCTCTAAATATTTTATGGATCTGTATCCATCCAACCAAGAAAATATGAAATATTTAATATGATACTTTTTCACTCTCACAGCTCACCACATAGGTATCAGTGCTTTTCTGATGTTTCTGATGCAGTTAACACTTATTAGACTCGCAGAAGGAGCCATACTCACTGTGGTAAAGTTCTCTGGACCACAGTCTTTGCCTCTGTATTTGCAGTCAAGCAACATTTCGTCTATGTTGTGGCTAGTCCTCTGCACAAACTCCAGCATGTTGAAGGTCTTGCTGGGGAAAAACTTGCTGTTGTCCGTGGGCTGCCCCAAGGCGGCCATGAAGTCATCAAAGTCACCTTGCTCCACACCCAGGAGCCCGGCCATCCAGAAGATGTCGTTCCTACTGATCTGGGACTTTCGAAAGCTGTTGTAGTTGCAGAGGGTGATGGCTGGGAAGTACATGACGGGACTGTCCATCTCATCCAGGATGGTGACATGGGGGTACCGGTAGTACTCAATCACACGGTCGGCCACTTGATAAAGGAAGATGGAAAGGGAGGAGCTGAATGCGGCGGCCCAGAGCAGCCTTCGGATGGTCACTCCGCCGGGCAGGAAGATGTGGCTGAGGCCGTGGAGAGTACAGTTGGCCCCGAACACTGTGATGTCTGATGGCGGACGTGGCGCTTCTTCTTCTGGGACTCCCATTGTCACCGAAGAGTTTCCAAGTGAAGCTCTGTGATTGTAAGATGTTGTCTTGCTGCAGCGATGACCCGCTGAGTACTGGCGCTAACAGGGAGGTTCACCTAAACTAAATGTACCAGAGCAGCCTTCGGATGAGACGGGCTCTAGTTTCCTCTTTACACCCGAGGGAGGGGAAGGGGTTGGATATCTGGAGCTGGGAAGTAGCAATGGACTGTTATATCAACCAATCCTCATTGAGATCTTTGAGGGCACATTGAATTCAAGAGATCTGGTTTCATTTGGGAAGGAAGACCAGATCCCACAGCGGGTAATGGTGGATAGATCAGACAGGGATACACCAGACGAGCATAGATGAAAACTAAAGCATATTCAGTTTAATGCCCCCTAACACACCTAACTTCTTTCTTCTTTTGTAGAACTCAGTTATGCAGGGAAGGTTTCTGGACACAAATCAATAATATTATTTGCATAATATCTTGTAACTCCCATTTCAAGGACTTTTTTTAAACACTAAAAGAATCCAATGCTTTCATGAGTGGAAAAAAAACACTCTATCCCGTTCAAAACCCATTGGAGACATCAAAGATGTATGAACTCAAAAGTTAAAAACCAGGCTGTTCTTAGTTCCTGAAAAGATGACATTTAACAGATACAAAATGTCAGCAATTCCCAATTAGCATCACATTTAGTTACAGCAGCACAAAAAAGCCTGAGCTGCCATTTACGGCCACAATTATCTATTGTTAGCCACTGGGAGCTACACGAGGGAAATGGTTTAGTGCTTTCCTTAATGAAACCTTAACTGACGTTGTTGTGAAAGAGCAGAGCAGAGTATTATTCATTCATGCTTCCCATTAAGCTTATTGCTTAAACTAGATTCAAACCTGGCACCTTTCTCAGTCACAGGCTCACATTTATAACCTGGAGGCCTCCATCATCCCTGCTGAACTTGTAGATTTCTTGTAACGATTACACATAATACAATGACCTTAGTCACTCTGGAGAATCATAGTAGGCATTCATCTACTGTACACATTCTCAATAACCTCTTTAAAACCATTAAGAGGATCAAAAATCACATCAGCTTCCATTCGATACAACCAGAGCTGAAGTTTGCAGCACACATCATCTTGCTGCAGTCTCCCTATCATGTGTTTTGTAACAGCATCAAATATTAATGTGTTCTCCTGCATACATTTCAACTCATGGACAGAGATATATATTCTCAGGAATGCAGGCCTTAGGTTATTTCAGTCCATCCTGATAAGCATCTGCCTCAGCTGAAATGGATTTGTTCAGAGGAGCTTTCATTTAAACTGAAGTTAATGAGTTATCGGATGTTCGGCGCGGCCACACCTCTAATCGCCCCCCAGGATTACTCTGTGATTAACCCATTTTCTCCTGTTTATCTCAGCTTTCTTTACCCACCCACCAATCTCCCTTTATCACACCTCTAAGTGCCTGTCAGGACTATTTAAAATATACCTGATCAAACTGTTCTCTCCTGTTTGTCTCAGCTTTCTTTACCAACCCACAAATCTCTATTCATTACACACACCTCCTCCCTTTGCAGGTACATCACCTCATCTGACCTCCAGCACATATATTCCTCCTTGTCCGCCTTCCCCCTCAAGCACTATATGTAATACCTTTGCATTAAAATGTCTAAATGAATTGTGTATTGTGTACTTACATTACCCCAATGCTTTTAACAAAGTTCAAACCCAAAGAAATATGTGATGGCCACACACTCCTGGGGGAAATACCTGGTTTTTGAACTGCTGAATGCTTCTCGGTTCGCAGCTATGCAGGCAGCATAAAGTTGGTTATTTTAGGGTTACTTTCTTAAAAACAGCTATTTTCTTAAAAACAGCTACCAGGTGATGAGAGAGATGAGGTTGAATCAAACCAGTAAGGTTATAACTGAATATATAACCAGAACTTGGGCTAATAGACGATTAAACACACCAGAGAGCTGAGGGGAATTGCAGGGTTGGCATTTTCTGTGGGTTAATCACTACAACTGCACCTTTCACGCTACATCTAGATCTTTCATTAATTGTTAATTTAAAAAATATTGATTGCAATAGCTTTAACAGCTCTAACAATGCCGGTGAGTTTGTTGAGTGCACACTAAGTGCCTTTGCTTCATTCATACCCACCAGAAAACTTACATCAAGGTCATACCTTAAATTACAGCATACCTGATGATACAGACTGTGCATACTTTTATACTTGCCATTTGTTATGTTGTTTGACAGACTTTAAATGCATTTATTTAGTTTAAAGAATAAAAAGGGTTACAAACATATTGCACTGCATAAGTCGTACAATGTTTTGATTTTATATATATATATATAGGAGGAAATAATCAGAATGTTCAAACAAATAATATCCTGCAGACTTAAATATTTTCCTGTATCTGCAACAAAAACTAATCACTTGTTCCTTGGCTGATATCCTGCTGTTCCTATCAACCAAATGTCTTTTAAATCTGTGTACTAATTAAGATAATCCAATAAAAATAGACAAGCAACTCACGGGTCAGAGAACATACACTAACCTTCTTGGCAACGATAGCAACTTCAAAAATATCTTATTCAACAGTTACATTTGGTGGCTGCAGAGCAAAAAACACAAAGGCAGCCAAATATTTCAGTCGATGTTATGAGTTGACTTAAAGGATTATGTTTCAAAGAATTTTTTGCACAAAATCGACCACATTTTGTCAGCGAATATGTCAAAGGGCAGAGAGAAAACTGTTTTCGTCAATGCCAGGTTTAGCGAAGACACTTCAAAACAACAAAAGTTCAGTCATAGAGCTACTTTATAAAATGTGCAGCTTGAAACTTCAGTTCTTTTATGTTCACTTTGCAGAGGCCCTGAGTTGCTCCCTTTTTATAAGTGTAAGTAAATTCATTTAAAAGCTCTTCACGATGCTCACAGTTAACTGAGCACTGATGATGCCCTGTGAGTACCATTCTCTGTCACCTGCAGGTAAAATTGAGTGATTTTTCTTCAACTACTGCGAATGGGAAAGTGGTCAAAGCACATTTCTGTAAATAATAGGTGCACTCTGAGCAAAGCAGAAGCCTGTATTCAATCAATACACCGTGGAGTTTTTCTAGATGCTTTAAGTTAGATGTACTGGTTAATGCACTGCCGTAGGAAATCAGCAATTCAGTGCATTGTGGCTTCTCCGTGGCCTGAAAACACTTTCTTACACTCCCTGGTGCAGAAGCCGAGGCTGCATTCACACGTTTTGAGATTACTGATATCTTCAGAGACTAAGTGCTCTTTCTCATCAGCCACTGACTGTGGGGAGAATGTCAGAGTTAGTCTGCTGAATCTGACAGCGGACATGTTATGGGTGGCTCCAAGAATGCCATTTTCATAATATTTAAAGGTCATTTAAAAAACAAAAGGTTTCAATCTGTCCCTCTGTTCCTCAAATTCTAAAGACGTCCTCTTGTGATTGGTCAACCAGAGTGCATCTCAGCAACTACTCGGTCATACAAATATTAAAGTTCCTCCCCAAGCATTGATTTAACCTCAAAAACTCATTTAAACTACACATTTAGAAGTGTTTGTTTTCCATGAAATAAATCTCTTCTTGCCTCATATTGCCTCAGATGTAACTCCAGACCTGAGCCATCACGTAGTACTCCTGACTCTTTTTTCAGTCTTTGCCTTTTTCTCCACACCCCCCTCCACAGCCATTAGCAGCTTCAACTGTGCTCATCACAGAAACCTCATCACCAGCCTCTAATAAACTGTTCCTGTAACTTTTATTGTCAACATCCTGAAACCATTAATGTCCTGTCGGCATTTAACAAGAATCATCATGTAACTTCTCAGGCTAATGTTAGCCAACAATATGAAGCACATATAAACTTTGTTTTGGACACAGTCGGCAGATAAAACACATTAAAAACAAACTTAAAGGTTGATCTCAGTGATGGTTTGTACTTCTTTTCCCCCAAAATAAATAGACTGAACAGTGTCGGGCTACTACAGGCCACACTTTGGCTCTCAGATTTTCAGATCCCTTGGACACTGAATGATGACACTGTGATACCTGTCTTAAAAAAGTATCATAAGAAGTTACATCCATCCTCCCTCTAATACCCCCTATTTTGTTGCAGCATCACCCTACAAGCTAACAGATTTTTTTTCTTAAGTACCAGAATCATGTATGAAACCCAGTGAGACTGTCTTTTGGTGCACTGCAGTTTGAAGGAAAATGTTCTGACATTGTGTTTTTGGCTTATTCTGTTAGTAACATGTCTGATATGTCGTAATGTGGACATGTCAGGTTAAAAACTTTATTTTTTTCTACTGGAATGGACCTTTAAGTCTAACAGGACATTGAAGTGTCCTTGGTATTTTTCTGGTTTCTTTTTTTTGTGATATGAAAAATCTTCAGCCTTCTCTACAGGAAGGTCAGAGGTCAAGAACAGGGGAGTGTCCCTGCAGCTGGGAAGGACATCTGGACATCCTGTGCAAGGAAACTTCAAGTCACGAAGACTTTTTCCAACTGTCTCCCAACTGACAGTCTTTCCTAATTTCTCTCACCACATGCAGAGAGGGACTTTCATGCTCTTTTAAAATCAAAACAGAGAGAAGGAGCCAAGTTGAAAACTGCTGAGCTGACACAATATTGTTATGACATATTTCACATCAGTAAGCCACACTCAGATAATGATGAACAAGGATGCAAATAAACTCATTAAAATGCAGGAACAGAGCAGGATGCTGGGACTCACTTCAAAATGTTTTAGACCCAAAACTCCTAATTGTTAAGCTTCAAGGTTCAAGTAGTAATTTCTTCCACAACCCATAGGTGACAAATGCTAAATAATGAGTTATAATGATGATTACATTTTTAAATTTAAACCCTGACCTTGGACTTGTTAAAAAAAAAAGTCTGCTTGCTTTTAATTATTAAAAAGCACAATAAACTTTGTTAGCTTCATCTGCCAAGAAAGAGAGTAAGATAGGGAAGAACATCAGGCTCAAAACTACTAAATGTGCAACTGGAAGAAAATGATCTTTGAATGACTCATTTTAGAGAAAACATGTACTGAGCAGTTCCCTAAAAAAATCACTTTTAAAATAAGGACTTTTTCACTGTTAAAATACAAAAGCCTCTCAATTGGAGTCACAGAATAAAAATATGAAGCTGGACATGACCAGAATAGGTCCTTTTCATTGTATTGATGTACTGTTTGAGCTCTAGTTGAAAGCTCCAGATGAGCTGGTAAACTGACCTTTAATCAAAGACAGAAATGATTTTGATTGACTGGGACTTGAGTCTTTATGTTTGTGCCAAAATATGACTGAAAAAGCAAAATTACACCCACAAAAAGACCTTCTCAAAAAAAAAAACCTTTAAACGCATGATGACTAAGAAAACATCTCTTTCTACCAGCAATCCAGTTTTCAATAAAAAAAGTCCTTCTTAGTGTCACTAAATTGTAACAAGCATGACTCACATTTCAAGCAGAGAAAAAATTAAATTCCTATCTTTTCATTTTTCTGTTTGTGTCAGAATAAAAACGCATCATCCATTCAAAATCACTGATCATCAACACTTTTAGTATCTGCTGCTATCCATCCACTACTCCTCTTTCACTTCATAAAAGCAGATTTTTAAATACCAATAATCAGAATCTGGGACTTCGCTGAATGTCGACTGCAGCTGGTTTCTCTTATGGTGAGCAGGAAATGGGCACCAAATAATGAGGAAATTCAATATTCCAGTATTGACCCTAACACATGAGCATCCTTGATAAACTTGGTATCACAACAAAAAAAAGGAAATATGCTTAAGTTGTTGTTTGCACAGCAGTGGTTTGGCTTCAAAAGCAGCGTGGTCTAAAACTTTGCGCCCTCCCCAGTTTGATTTAATGCCTAATTCTGTGGTTACAGTTCATTCATCATGCACAAGCAGGAGACTTTATCCAGCTGCCAAAGTAATCACATGCAGTTTAAAAGGCAGAAGAGCCTCACTGTGGGTACTTCAAAGGACCTTTCAAAAATTAATTTCTGTCCATCCAAGACAGCAATTAGCTGTAAGTATAGTTAAGGGAAATAAAAGGTGACTCCCCCCCCTCCTCAAATCCATTTTAAAGAGCAGTTTAGAAACAACATAAGTGAGAGGAAAATCTTATCTAAAATGACATTCACATACATTCATTCACATTCACATACACTGCAGAGACTCATAAACCTTCAAAGACAGAACTTTTGAGAAATGTATAAAATTGATTTTTACAGGTTAGTCTCAGTGTCTCAGGGAACATTGCTGAAGCGCCTTGTCCTCAAATGGCTCAGTGATTTTAGATTCCTCAATATCCGATATAATCTGTGCCAAAAAAAAAATACGGACATGTTGGCTAAGGCTCTAATTTGTGATGTCAGTGGGAGTGAAACCTCTTAACATCCCTGTAATATCAGACTAAAGTAGAGTTAAACTCCTCTTAAGGCTCAGCCAAAGTAAATTGAAAGCTGTTCTTGAACATTTGGAGTATGTGCAGAGTCCTAGTCTCTTTATTAAAAGGTGGATTTTTGAATTTTATTCCCACTGCAGTCGGAATCACTGCTAAGTGCTACTTGTATTGAGTAACAGAAGCCTGAGCACACTGAAAAATAAGACTTTTCTGTTCACACCTGTTTTTCTTTTTTTTCTTGCTAACGGATGCCTACAGAGGCGGTTATTAGCATCAAAGACAACGGTACCACAGCATGAAGCCATATCTCAGCCATAATCAAGGAAAAATGATAACAATACCACATGAACTGAATGACAAAAACCTTACAAAATCCAATCACAAAAGCTACAAGCCATTCGAGTTGCACAAGATCTGAGGAATGACTGACTGCTCGACCTCCAAGATGGAATAAGAATAACCTTGGCAATTTTCTAGGGGAGCACTTCTATGCTCTTATTACTGCAGATGGAACTCAAGCAAAATGTCCACCTTAAAACCGAACTAATGGTTACTGTTACCAGTACCTTGGATGATCTCTGACTTGTGATAATGAACTCTCCTCTCCTGGGTTATCCAGATAATAACAATTTTACTCTGAATCTGCTGACCTGGTGAAATTTGTATTATACAGCCTCGTTGGAGCTTTTATTCCCAAATCAATGCTGTTTCCATTTAGTATTGGTAGCTTTGAACCGAAGTACATGTCTGCAGGAAATTACAACGTCAGTGACCAGTGTCAGAGTGCAGCCACAGTGGCCACGAGTTCTCTAAAGAGGACTTTCAGGAAGTCCCACTTGGTGAACTCACAGATAAGAGTCATCATGTTGTCTCAAGGTCAGAAATAAATGTCTCTATGGAAGGCATTAATCTTGGCTAAGTTACCCAAGGTTAGAGAAACATCACATGTGAATGCTGGTTCGCAGCCAATACAAAGACTCCCTGTACCTGGAAACATAACATCGAGTCGAAACGTTCTCTTTCCTGCCATATAAATATCAGAGAATAATGTCCAGTGAAAACCAACATCCCAGCAGACTGAATCAAGGCCCCTGCGCTTCACTCAACCTGTGAGGACTCTTTTCACAATAATGACCACCTCTCCTGGTACATGATTACAGTTATCGAGATGGCATCTCGCTGCAAAATGGTCCACTGAAGATCAACCCACTGTTTATAATACACTGCTTACAATAAAACATCTTTAACATTAAAGCGAACATCCAGAATCCAACAAACACTGTGGCCACGAACTCTGCAGAGAGCAATCTTACACTCAAACTTTATTTTAGAACTTTTCAATGTTGAGATGCAGACCAGTTTAAGCTCCAGTGCTCACACTGCACTCCAACCTAATACAAAAACTGTGTATTGAATTTTTTGTATTGTAATAAATCAAGTTTTCTTATACAAGTCAGTTATATTTTTCTTGCATATTTTTGAATCCCCTAAGAGTAAATACTGCATTTGGTAAATTTGGTTTGAAAATTATGATCGAAATGTTCTGTGAACGTAATGTGACTTAAAGTTGTCACATGACTGATGGATGGACTGTATATATGGACACCAGAATCTGCCTCAGATGGATGAAGTGAAGATGTTTTTTAACTTTGATAGACTTGCAGCAATGACTTTATGCCAAAAGGAAGCATAGGCAAAGCCACACACGCACACACACACAAAAAAAAATTATGACTCCATCTCTCCCCGGATGATGTGCAGCTATTTATTAGACAGGTAAAATAAAAATTTTAATCTTTCACCTTTTGTGACTGAGGAAGCACCAATCAACACCAGAATATTATCTCGTCAAGGCCCTTCATTTGCTCTTGAAGGCTGGGGCAAAAGCTGAAAAATGAACCTTGATTCAAAAGAGTATTTTACATAAAACTCTTCCTCTCCGTGCTCAGAAAATAGTGACAAATCAATGAAGTGTTTGTTGATTGATGGAATCCATTAGATCTTTTATCACTAATCATCACAGCTAAGTAGCCTGATCTCTTTAGTCAATATGAGATGTTTTAGAGGAAGGCTGATATGATTAAAAAGGCTGCAGTATTAAAGCAGCTCCACAGCGTAATGTCCTCCCTGCTTGCCCTGACTTTGCACTGCTGTACAAAGTCAGCTAACTGGATTACCAATGACAGTCGAAAGGAGGTACCGGACAGCTCTTGTCAATAAATAATTACTCCCTTGTCTCATTTAAGCCTGCGTGTAAAGTTTGAGCACAAGCTTGCTTCCCATTTCACTCCCCCAACTATTAATTACAGCAGCCATAAATTGTTTCGGACTTATTAAAACACAACCGGGAAGACCTTGATTGTTTTGATAGCCGTCTGAAAAGATGTCTGAGAAAGAAATGAGACAGAGGAGGGAGCCAGGATTACTGCGAGGAATGTGACAGTGTTGTAGTCCTGCCTGTTTCTGTCTGCTGTGTTCTCCCTCGGGGAGATTGGCAGGAAGTCCATCAGAGGGAAGGCTGACACCTGTGCTGCCTGGCTTCTCAGCTTTATGAGCAGGTGGAGGCAGTCAGTCGCTCTCTCTCTCTCTCTCTCTCTCTCTCTTTCTCTCTCTCTCTCTTGCTCCCCTGCTATTTGGTTTGTTGTTTTGACTGGGTTTCGACTCGTGTTGACGTCTTTTGTACATTTCGAAAATATTTCCCACTGTGTCGGCACCTATAGAAAGTAAGTCGACAACTGGACGTGACTACATTTCCTACCTCTTAATGAAGACCATTTCTCTCAGGCAGCAAAGAAAAACATCTAAATGTAATGTTCGCCTTGAGTTTACAAGGCTGAATGAAATATTCCTCTATTCTGTACCTTTCATTAATATTCTCTCCTGCTAATTCCCTGTATTAAATTTGCAGCTATTCATTTAATACTGCACTAACTACACTGAATCTCTGGTATACCTTGTGTTTATTTTCATAATTTCTGGTCTATTTTATTATATTATCTCATTTCATTATAGTCCACTTCATTATAATCATTTATTTTTCTATTTTCTTTGACTTTTCAAAAAATGTTAATTTAAAAAGTGCTACACAAATAAGCTTGCCTCGCTGACTCATCCATAAACTGCATAAACTCCTGACATTAATTATTTACATATTTAACACTATTTTTGTATTTGGTTTAATAACCCTTTGAAAGTTCTTGTGTGGTCTCCTCTGAGCAATGCAGGAATGGGGCCGCGGTGTGTTAACAACACATTGAAGCCAATTACCTTCTTTCTGTAAATCTGACAGGCAACTTTAACATGAGAAAATGGAATATAAATGGGCAGATGAATCGGCTCAGGAATCGATGGCATTAAAGTCTATATCTGCACTGATTGCAGGAATCTTTCCTTATTATATCAGGCAGGGAACTGTCACCGGGCTGCGGGCTTGAGTTAACTAACCAGGCTATCTTTGGCCCGTAATGGCTGTGTATGAAGCATAGGAAAGTCAATTAAATTTGGGGAAGTAAACATTCACTCAGCTACAACCTGTGACATTAATCCATTGGAGCACCCTGCTCAGCCCTACTTCCCTCATTCCCCTGGGATTAACTAAATCTTTCTAATGGTTAACCAAGCATGACAGAGCCAAGCACACCAAAGCTTGCATATGTGAAGCATTTCGTACACTACAGCAATTAATCAATAGTTTTTTGAAACGTGCTTTGGAGATGTTACAGATGACACACCACAAAGAAAACTGGCCATTGCTCTGGAGAAATAAACAACAGTGGCTGACCTCTGCTGCTGTACTGTTGCTTGGTTATTACCTCCACTTCTTTACAGCTTTTTCTGCCTTTCAGCTCTCTGGGTGATGTGTACAGAACCTTTCTATAAAGCTATGTAAACTCCAAACTGTGAAGACCAACTTTTCATTTCAGAAGTGCAGAGGTGTTGCTTGTCTGTCTTCAGGAGAAAAAACATATTGGCAGTTGCTCCAAGGCCATGTGATTGTCATTTTGGGAGAGGAGGGGGGCTTACTGGGGCCCATTGTGTTAAGTGTACATCTACTCTCTGAGCACTTTTTTTTTTTTTCCCTCCCATTATGTCTGGGCTCTTTAGCGGACTGTGGAGTGAGAAGCTTCCATTATCCTTTTCAGCTGCCTCCTTAACAAGCTCTCCTGTGTGCCTGAGAGCTATCTGCTACACATCTCCACCGTTCATCCACCAAGCGCTCGCTACCAACACAGTCCCCACAAACTGTCTCACCCCCGCGGGCGGTACAGCCATCCAGACCTCATCCCTGCTCCTCCAAACGAAGCACTTTTTAGAGATTCAAACAGCTGCATTGCCTGTGCATGTCTGTGCCAAAGCATGCTGATAGATCCTCGGGCTATGACGCTAAATGTTGTTGATATATCTGACGACGCGCATTAAAAGGATTTGTGCTCCAAAGGTTCGACATTTGACATCTCTCCAAGTCGATTCAGGGATGTGTTTGGCTGCGAAAGCGATATGAAAAGTCAGTCAGTGCATTGACACGGTGACAAAAGTGTTTTAAAGGATCTTTTCTTGTGCCCCGATTCAATTAGCATAGGCTGGCAGCAGGTGGCAATGTTTATTTAGCCACAGATACACTAGTGTGGAATACTGTTTATGCGTCTGAAACAGTTATTGTTTTATCTTTTTTAATATGTTATTCAATAATTATTGTTTTCCACCTTCTGCAATTTTTTTAACATCTACTTGTATGCCATATTTTTTAACTTTGAAAAGCAATTTCTGCTTTTTTGCTTACAAAAATCTTTGATTAAAACTAATATTATGAGGAAAGTCACTGTCAGACTGTAGGATGGTCCCACTGGGGGGGCACAGAGGCACTGCAGGGGTAGCGTGGATGATCACAGAAAATATATGGAGTAAAACTAAGTGGAATAATTATGATTTATGCAAGGAACATAAATAAACTAATAAATATATAATAAACAAATAGAGTCTGTTGATGCTTGAGAAGCAGTGATATAACTACAGTATGTTAAATTTAATATCCAGCTTATTATTAAGGCCGTAGTTTACAGTGGGTGTTGAACCGGGCTGCATTACATTGAGGAATGTCTTTAATGTTCTGCTCACTCCATTGACAAACACGAGAGATGCTAAATATTAGAAACACATTTCATCATCATGCAGTCCGGTACAACGCCACCACTACTACGATCTCGGTGGTAAACATATAGTAGCAATAAAAAACCCTCAGAAAGTTTCATAAAGAATTTCTATTATAAGCTTCATAAATGTAGAATATATAGCCGTACCCTTGTATTGCAATTCCATTAGACTGCATAGGTGCAGCTGATAAAGTGGCCACAGAGCGTGCTTTTTCATTTTCATTTAAAAGCTGCTTTTCAGTGCAGCGCAGCATGGATAATAGCTTTTACTTTTTACCAAACTAACTAAACTTTCCATATGTCAAGGACACAGCAGACAGATTGACATATGGTATTTAGAAAGAGAATTATCAACACATTTAACTCAGCTGTGCTACATACTAACAGCTTATAAGTCAGTTAAGACCAGGGAAACAAAGGACTAATAACAGTGTGTGATTCACACACACACACAGACAACAGACAGTGTGTATTCCATCATATGGTGACTATTGAACCACAAATCATTCTGTTACTGTAGACAAACATGCTATTTATCTATCCCTTTCCAGATCTGCTCCTGTCAGCAGAGGCGAGCCTCCAGATTAGGTCTCAGAGGAGACTTGTGAAGTCTGCGTTCTGTGAAATTTGATTTTTTCATTCTCCTGGATGTCAAATTCAGTCGCTTTCATTTCAAAATGACTCCAGCCTCCATATTCAAACAAAATATATATACGTATGATTGCACAGCTGAACAATAATACACGATGGCCGTCATTCATCTTGTTCTGAGGTGTCTCAGAAAGCAGACTCATCTAATGCGAAGCTAATTTTCATTCCTATGTAAAATATAACAAAAAAAGAAGGGCAAAAGAAGAAAAAACACAGTAAGTGCCCTTACGTAGTTCGACTAGTGGTTGCAGAAGGCGCTCATACATTTCTGACACCTGAGAATTTCTATTTAATTTAAGTTCAGTCGTGTGAGAGATTACAGTGGGTCCGGGTGCCTGTGAGAGCTGCTCGTACATGGCAGTGGAAGAGGACTTGGCTTTCCACCTATTACTCTCAAGCCTCCATGACCAATAGCATACAGGAAGGCAAACAAGTCTGTCCGCCCATGATAAATGCTCTTAGGGCAAACCTGCGGGGTGACAGAGAAGCTGGTGCTATGTACTGCCACTTGTCCTCATGAGCACAGTCTATAATTTAAAGACAATAATTTTCCCCGTCACCGTGATCACTTCAAGTGAACTGTGAGATAAGGAAAAGAGAGGAGCGGGGTCTTGATTAGGTGTGTTAGCTACATTACATCAAATCCGCATCAATTTACTGGTGTAATCAGGGCAGTTAAGAGACAATTATGCGCAGAATCATTGGAATCTAAACTGCATATAGACTTTTTTTTAAACACAAAAACAGATGCTTAATCGGTCAGAACAGAAAGACTAATTTCAGTGATCAATTGGTCTTTTAGATCTCCATGTCCCCTCGCTCTAATAATGCACTTCATGTGTCATCAGGGTGTGAGAGGAAAAACAAGGGATTAACTCTACTTCAGTATGGACTGGTCTAATAATGGGCATGTTTTGACAAATGGGAGGAGGTGACTTTGGTTTCAGGGCTGCAGCTTTTTAATTTGTGAAGGATCATTAGCTGGAGAAAGCTCCTGCTTGTAGCTGAGGGGGGTGGGGGAATCGAATAGATGCAGCACAAAGAGGCACCTCTTCATCCATCTAGCTGCTGTTGCAACTATCACAGCTGGTAAGAAGAGGATATTATTCATGCGTTACGATGCAACGTAAAACACCGCTGTGGACTATGAGCTGTACGCGGTGTGTCTCCGCATGAAAACTACCTTTCCGGGAGAATTATGTGGCTTTGGAAAAAAAAAAAACACAGGAATACCAAGTGAGCTCGAGTCAAGCACTGTATATCCTGGACTTCTCATCCAATCCCCCTCCTACACACACAGCTATGTGTGTGGGCATGAAGTGTCAGGCTGGGGTCTCATTTACTGCCGCAGTCACTATGTAAAGGAAATTCATATATGCAAACAGTGAACAAAACTGATTCAGATTTGCCCACAGGGTAAAAATAGATGTTCACAACTTGTCTACTTTCCCAAACTAATATGAGTACATTACAGATTTTGGCCTTTTTTCATAAAGTTCATTTCCGGCTGAAATAAAAATTAGTTGGAATTTACCTATAAAATATTACTCATGGAGTTCCGGTGTGACACCATAGGGGCTAATGATGATGATCTGTATTTTTTCCGTGACTCTGTGATCCACTGCTCTGCTTGCCTCACAGATAAACCCACACTTTCACACAGTTCTCACACACCATGGGACTTTTTTTCTGTGGTTACGTGGAGGTTAAATAAGCTTTTTCCTGATGCCTTCTTTATTTTGAAGTATAAACGCTCCGTAGCATTTGATGTGTTTTTCATCCTCAAGCCCACTCATGTGGTGTCTTTTGATTCCCCCCAAAAAATCAATTGGAAGGAAACAATACAATCAGTGCCCGAAGCAAACAACTCATTCTATTGAACACATGTCTACACCCTGATTGCTCCAGGAGACTGAGTATAGTCATAGAATACCCAGCATCCTCCTGTTCGTTTGTTTTTTAATGGACACTTAAACAGATAGAAATTAAAAGAATCAATCAAGTGTTTAAAATTAAAATGCATCAGTCTAAAAAAATCTAGACATATGTTCATAACTAAACAAACACATGTAAGTTTATACAATTTACAGTTAAAAAAAAGATATCTTATTATCTGCTCTTACACTTCTGTACAGTAACAGCTTCACCACATAAAAACAAACTGAATGTTGCAAAAAAACCAAAAACAAAAACACTAGCTTAGTAATTAAGAATGCAACAGCTACAATCTCACCTACGCTGTGAAAAACACAAGTTAAGCTTGTGCTATTCTGTGTTTTTTCCTACAAATAAGGTTCTGTCCAAATACAATAATTATTTATGCATGAGTGAACTTACTTAGTCTATATATATTTCCCTTCAAGAGGAAAGGGCGATGTGGCAGTTAGCTAATGAACATGAAGCATTTCTTGTTATTAATTGTAAGGGGGAAATGTGCTGGTGTTGTGTAGTTTTGCCATCCAGCCGTCAGTGTAAAGGCTCGGCAATAAAAGCGAGCAGGCTATTTATAGCAACACGTCGATGGGCAGGTTGGTGATTTAAAGCAGCATAGTGCAGGGACCCTCGCTCAATCCTAAAGAATGTTCTCTGCAAAGGTGAATGGGAGGGGTTTTGCTGTGTCAGTCAAATTAGATGTAAATTGAAAATATATGATGGCCAGGAATAAAGGCACTTAAGTGAAAAGATGTATGGTTGAGTGGTCATCTTTAATGGTTTGGACCCCCAGTGACCACTTTCCACAATACGCAGAGGCTAGAGGCTACGTATGAGGAGAGACAATTAAACTTAAAGAGGAGGTACTTAAGCAGTTGTGGCAAGGAGACTGTTGGTTTTAAATGAGATTAAATATCTTATTGTTTTTCTGTGCCCAGGCTTATCAAAGGTTATTAATAAAAGACCAACTTTTGCCAGTGGCTGTCAAACTTAGAGGGTTAAGGGTGTGTGTCTTAATAAGTTAACTACGTTCACATATTTAACACTTCAACAGACTAAAAAACTTTTCAAACATAAACAATTAACAATTAAAAGTCTCTTCCGGAATGTTTCGGTCTATGACCTATCAGTTCCTATTAGATATTCATGAGGAGGAATGTTCCCCCTTGCTGATAACACTTCTACCACTAAGTGATTATGCAATTATTCATGATTCATTAAATTGACAGCACGATTATCCATTGCTCTTTGTCTTTGCCATAAACATCCAGTTCATGACTTTTCATCTCCTGAACTTATCAAGTGTATGCTGTTATCTCTCCTTTCTCCAGGCATCCAAATAATGAGCATCTAATCTTGTCATCATTAGCTTAATTATAGTTTACAGTATCATTAGTTGCACCTGGAAATGGATTGATTTTATCATGTTGGTAGAAATTTTTCGGAAATGTGCGACTGCGTGATCAACAGTATAAAGTCTCCTCAGACCAACAATAGTCTTCCGGTTGTTGACTGAAAATCAAAAACAAGGTTTTGTCTCCGAACTTTTTCGTGACTTTGCCTTTATGGCCATGGTGTTGCTTTGACAGACAGACTGAGGATTACTGCCAAGTTTACCATGCTTTTGCTAAACTGCCCTGACTGCACTAACTTTTCCTCATGACATAAGTGACTCATCAATGCCAGGCAGTCAGTAGAAGCAATCTCTCACTTTTACCAAACTTTAAAATGAAGAGAGCACCGACCTGTTTGATGTGCCACAGGGAACTGCCGGAGTGCGACTGGCAAATGAAAATGATGAATAAATGTGGGAGATAATTAAAGCTGGTGTTCCTCATGGTATTTAAATTTCATATCATTACAGAGCAAAATAGCAACCAACCTCTGAGCCGGAACACATCCTCTTGTATTTAAAAAAAGGCAAAATCAGTTTTCCACTGCAACTGCAAGCAGCTCTGCTTCACTGCACACTCTTGATGTCTTTTCACATTACAGCCCTCAACAAAAGTTACATGTGTTACTATGGTTCTTTATAGTTTGGAAGACAGCCACAGACCTCATGTAATACCTGGATTTGGACCATCTGTAGTGGTTAGGAAGACAGACCACTCTGCACCGCCGTGGGTCGATTTCAGTTTTTATTGATGGGGGAAGTTGCCAAGATCAGACTGAATGTGACGTTTCACTGCAGAGATGTGGAAAACAAGCCAATCTCACAAGTTTTTTGTTTTTTTTTTACAGATTTTCTTTAGTAAAAAACTAGATTGCTTTGTCTGAAAAGTGCAATGGGTAAAGAACTGCAGGCTATTTATTCTTATTTATTTGTGCTTTCACTTCCTAAACTCTTCTCACCAATCTATTCTACTAAATGTAGAATAACCCAAACTTAAAGTACTTCAAATCTGAAGATTCTGGTAATTAATTAATACATTAACACTAACCCATCACACTTATTTTTTATACATTGAGCAATCTCTATCATCTGTTTTTTATTATTTCAAAAAATTAATACAGAGAAAACTGGACAGCCTGTATCCAGAAAACATACCGTTCAGATAGCTGTCCAATATGTTACTTCTGCCACAATTGGTCCCTCAGTTGAAACAATGAAAACGAAAGACGTAGTTTCATGAAGTGGTATTGGATCATGGGATTTGTTTATTTTGTTTTTAAGGCAAAAATTAGGTTATACAATAAAGTTTTGTTCACGTCACATCAGCCATGTTTGTCGTGGAAGTTGGCTGGCGAAAAAATTAAACACACCATTACCTTAAAGAAAGAAATTACAGATTTCCTCACGTTCGATTAAAGTTGGAAAAAAATTGGGATAACAAAAGTACAACTTACATTTATATATAACAAAGATTTGGTTGTTTTTAGACGTATCAGTGTATAAATGTTATGTTTAAGACTGGATATTCAACCGATCATGTTCTGTGCAGCACTTTCTGTTCATTCCTGTCTGTGTAACTGGATAATGGCGGCCTCTCTGAAAGGCTTAATCAGAGAACTTTGTCTCACACTGGCACCTGATGCACAGACAACATCTGGCTGCTTTCTTCCCCTCGTCTGATCGTTATGTCTTTTCATGCTCTTTTATGAGGATGATGCTTATGTGTTTTAGAAGGTTTCTAATATTGCAACAATGTCATACAGGCTTTTGAAACAGATCACATTTGGCTTTATAGAAGTTTATTGAGTATTTTCAAATTAGTCCTTATTTTCTTTCTACCATTTCTTCTGTCTGGCTTCATCTGTCTCTGTGTTTCTCAGAGGGAATGTGATAAATCTTATTATAGTCGGCTCTGTCAAGAGCAAAAGGTCTTTTCAAAAAGCCCACATAAAGAATTCGTTTAAGGAAGACTTCTATTCATACAGTGTGATGTTAAGTCCTGATGCAAATCCACTTGGTATAGGAGATCACATTTTATGTAAATCAACAGGAATCAGTTTATAATCTTTAATAAATCTTGAAGTGCTACAGCTGCCAAATGTAATTTTGCCATATTTTTTAGCAATAAGACAGATACTTCTTATCAAAAACAAACATAAGGAGGATAGTAAAAGTCCACATCTGGGCCTGAAATAAAAGTGTTTTGTTTCTGTCATCAGCAAAACTGTCCTTGAGCTTTGGCTTAATAATCAGCCTTGACGTAGTTTCTGAACCCTAAGGTTTCATCTCAGTACATTGCGAAAATTTGGTCTTTGCATGGAGCATCCCTGGCCAATTTGATAAAGTTTGTTCTAAAAAGGTCGACCACCTTCAATGAGCAGCGTTACCTCTTCTGGGTACACGTGTCTCTGTAAGTCCTTTATGATGATGCAGGTACAGCAGTTTCACTTATGAGGTGTAAAGCTGATACAGTACATAAGCTCCACTGTGGTCATGTGGTCACACAGGTGCATCAGACGTGGTACAGAGGCACCACCCTGCTGATGTTCTGTCTACATATGGGGCAGCGGTGGTGTGGAAGGGCCTGGTAGCAGCCGTGACAGCTGCACACATGTCCACAGTCCAACAGAACACAGTAAAGAGGCTGAGACAGGCAAATCACGCATGAGTTCTCTATGTTTTCCTCCGCCCTGTCACGAGAGGCTCCAGCACCAGTTGTAGCTGTAGGATCCCTGGCCAATTTGATGGTCGGACTCTTAAACTGATGTTTCATAGCTTTTATTTCATTAACCTGCATGCACTTTTGTACACACCGTGAGCACCTTGAACACCAAAAGAGCTAAAGAAAAGAGCAAAAATAAAAATATAATTATCTTTCTTAACAATTTACTTAATTTCATCCTATACAGACAAAATGAAGTTATACATTTTTTAGCTGCTAAAATCACTAATACATTCAAGAATTATCACCCTTTGTATCTTTTTAAAATGACAATCTCTAACAGAGGGCTACATATTTAAATCATATGTAACTTGGAATTAAATTATTAACGTTATTTTTTTTATATCACTGTGCAGCTTTAGTCTCCTTTCTTCTAAACTGACAGAAAAACTTCGCTAACGCTAATTAGAATTCCGCTAGCCAAAACACAGCGCAGTAACATCATATGAATTCAAGAAGTGTACCGCATTTCAACTCGGCACCAAACGTACCATGACACGAAACAATTACAAACCTTGTGCTCATATCAGCCAGGAGCTTATTTAACGTCACACTTTCAACACTTATAACACTTTTCAGTTCATCAGACACACTTCTGATGAAGACACACCTCTCACAATGCCGGGACGGTAGCATGAAACACCAGGATGTTGTGCTTGCAAGCGAGTGGCCTTTCAAATAAAAGTCCCATTTTTATCTAACGCAACTAAATAAATAATAACCTGGCCTTTAAAGAATACTCTCAAAATGAATATATATATAAACATAAAACAACACATTTATGTAAATAAATATCTTAACAAGGTCATTTACATTGCATAGTTAATAAACACACAAATTAAATACACATCAGTACATGCCTATACAAATATATTCAGGGGAATACTATGGAAGGCATTGCTGTTATTTAAACCTCATTACAGTCATTATTTCAGCAGTGCCAGTGAAATTGTTTTTTGAGCCCTTCCTAATTATGAGGCTGGTCTCGTCGTCTCTTGCTGACTCTCTCTGCATTCATGATTGAAGGTTTAGCAAAGAATGGCAGCACATTTTCCGATACAACCTAATATGGTGCATCCATTTGTTCCCTGGTATTGAGGAAGACTAGTGGTTTAATCAGGTCTTGTGTAATTAAATATTTAAATTTAACATTTACAGTCAGGCGGGGAAAAAAAAGGAGAGAATTTCATTTGTTTTTCTTTTGGCTAAAACTGGAATAAGACAGGTTTGAGGTGAGTCTACAGAAAAGCAAAAGCCTTGCTTCAACGGAGCAGAAATCTTAAGCCACAAAGTTATTTTGCCTTCAACCTTTTCTGCATTTCTGGAATTATGCACTGTGCCAAACTCTCTGATTTAAAGCCCCAAACATTTTATTCAACTCCATACTGATACATGGGCATCAAAAACAAGGGATCAGAATAGACACATCCCTTCTCGAGGTCTTTTGGAGCTAAATTCCGTGAATCTAAAATATCTAGTTCAACTTAAAGTGATAAAAATGTCATGGACGGCTTTTGAAAAACACACAAAGGTGCAGGACTAACAGCCAGGAGTCTTTGAAATGTAAAATATAAATTTAAATCTATTGATTGTGAATGTCACAAAACTTTTAATGCCACTTGGCCCAACAGTTCTTTTTGTTCTTCAAATAAAACACTGACATTGAGGCTAATATGACAAAAATGTCAGCCAACAGCTAACAATTTATAAATCCCGTAAACATGAAGCAACATTAGTTTTGGCGTCTAATATTCATCCTCCTTTTGGGTACTATTGAGTGGTCAGGAAACTGAAAGCTGGTGTAGTCTGAATGACGATAAGAACAGCAAACGAAACCAAAACAGCAGATTTGTTCACTTTCATCAGATCAAATTCCTTCACATTATACATAGTCATTAGATCTCTTGTTAATAATATTGAAACATACGTTGAGAAGTTAAAAATTCTAAAATTTGAAAATGTTCTATCAGGTTCCTCAACTGATAAGGTGTGTACCAGATCCTCCTCAAATTTCTCTAAATAGGGCCAAAACTGCATCATCCTCCACTGCTTTATTTTATATTTTATTGTGTGTGAGATGGATGTAATGACGACTTACATATTATTTTACAGATAACATGAAACACCACCTAAAATTCTGGATTGGGTATTGGTATTATATACATAATAATATTATATTATATTACAGCTATGTGTGTCTCACCTCTTTTATATATATATCCAAGAAGCTGAGAAAACCTTCACAAAAGGACATACCCATGCAAGCCTCCTCCCTCCTCCAGATGCATGTAAGAAATTGACATTCCTCTAGATTTTGCACTGAGATCAATTTCCGGTTCAAAGGCAGGAGGAAGGAGGAGTGAGGAGATGAGGAGGCGAGGAGACACACAATAAAGAAATGATAAAAACCCCATGTATCAAATCTTTAACACATCGGCAATGATTTCAGCCCGAGGCCCTTTGCTGCACGCCGTCCCCCATCTTTCCTCTGCCTTTAATGTCTCTCTCCAGCGTTCACTATTATGTTGAAGCCAAAATGCCCCCCACCCCCCCAAAAAAAGAATTGAAAATAATTGAAAGAAAGAAAAAAAAAGAGAATTTGGTATCATTTGTTTTGTAGCATTTTAAATCAAGACCTTGAGCTACTGGAAATTAATGAGCAATGTTCTATATTTTTTTCTACATTTTTTTTTTTGACATTTTGAAGACTAACTTCTGATTATTTTCCAATTACTTTATGAATCAGATAAATTAATAATTAAAAATAATTGTTAGTTGCAGCCATAGGTGGGACTAAAATAGCTATATCTGTGATGACTCAGTGTTGGATCACAGGTTTCATAATACTTTAGGGCACAGCAGTGTCAGATGGACGGGCTGGCTCTCTCTGTTGGGTAATAAGCAATATTTAAGAGTTTTCCCCAACAGGAGCTCAGAATTGAGAGACAATTCTGTCTGAAGAGCTGGTTTGTGGTCTAGGGCTGTTACAAAAGTCAGAGTCACTGTGGCTCTGTGATATCAACACTGAGGAAAGAGTAACAGTGAATGAAGCGTTCTTCAGTGAGTATTCAGGTGATAATCAGCCGATGTGATAAATATGTGCTGCAATCAACAGCAGAGTGAAGATTTACAGGTTTGCTACCAGGAGAAAAAAATCACTTTTCAAACTATTACAACTTGTGACTAACCAGCTCTTTTAATGAGGCAGTCCACAGAGAGAGGACTCACTGTCAGTCTGCCTCTTTTTCTGGGCTGATGAGTGCTGAATCATTTGGTCGCCTCTTAAGCTGCTGAACTGGGGTCTGTTGATCAGGTGTTTTGAGTGGAATTATGCTGAGGGAAAAAATATCAGTGAGGAGGAGGATGACTCAATGCACCTTCCATGGTAATGAATCTGATGCATAAATACAGGTCTTGACATGCAAATGAAGACGATCATGAACATTTTGTATGATTATAAAATGATTTTTTTTTTCCCACACTCTGCCGTCACGGATCCTCCCTTTTTTTTAAGAAGCAAACAAAATTTCCCCTCTCACTCAGCAGTCTATCCCGGCCTGAAGCTCCATCTTTATTCCTGCACTGCACTGTCACATTTAATGAAATAAAATGGAAAGCATTTGATTAAACAATGACATTTTTATTGTTTCTCATTTTCTCCAATTCTTCTATCCTTTTTTTTTTCAGATGAAAATCATTACTCTGGTAACTGCACTGATAAAAAATGAATCAATTAGTGGGATGAGGCATGATGAGGGCTTGATAGCATTGAAACTTTTTTTGATACAGATACCGATCCTTTGATTTTGGTATCTTCACACTACGTTTGATCCATAATAGCAATACTACAATACTTTTTATCAGAAAAATTAAATATTAGTTCAACTCTTAACTCTTAAATAATCATTTTTGCGTGTTTTTTTAACGCGGAAAACTGCTTAAACCAAAATTTAAAAAAACTGATTTAGATTACAAAGTATCTAAACACTGGGTATTTTACAGTGAATAGATGGAAACAATTTGGTGCAAAACACAGTTGCTTGTGTTTGATGCTCTCCTCTATACATTCAAGACCTTTCAGTCCTAAAAAGAGCAGAATCAGCAGTTCTTGTTATCTGATATTAGCTGTTTTAAGCTTTTTGGGGGTTTTTTTTCAGAGTTTCAGAACTTTCTCCCATTAAAACAGAGTCAGCAGAAGAGTACGTTGAACTCTTTTAGAGGAGTGTGTAGAATTTTTAAAAGGCAAATCAAGAAGTTAAAAGATGTTTTAACAGTGCAAGATAACACTGCTGAAATCAGGAGCAGGAGGCACTTGTGACAGACGTTTAATCTTGCTTTTATACATTATAGTTTCAAAACTTAACCTTTCAAATAAAAGCACCAGTTTAATGAACTGTGAATGTGATTTCACCTCAAAGGACTGTCTCCCAAAAATTGCTGCAAATTGAATAGTACTCAGCCAGAGCTCGGATTTTGTTCCATCCTTCACAGGAAAAAACTCTTAGCTTTAAAACTGTTTTCTTCACCCTGAGGACGGAGGAGTTGATATCAGCAACACTAACATTCACTGCTGAATGCAACCGAAAGCAATGAAGAGACCTTACGATGTTACACTAATATGCAGCTGTAAAAAGACAGAGAAGGTGGCCTTACAGAACTTGCACTTCCTAGTATTCTAAGTACAAATTCATGTCAGACCTGATAGTCATGTCATGTCAAGTCATGTATAAATATGTAAATGTAATGCTTATCTCGATGCAAATTCAAACTAACCTTGGCTAAGCCATCAAAGTCACTCTAATCTCAAAATGAGCAGTTCCACACTGCATGGAAGATTAAATCTTGTCTTTCCAGACATGTTCATGTTTTCAACGGTGACCAGACTGTCATGGTAAGGTTCAAATTCAGTCTATGGGCCCTTATGAGGAATATATACTATTAAATAATCATTGAATGAAACCATCAGTCCGAAAACACCTTTCTTTTTTGTGAATTTTGAGTCAAAATCTTTGATTTCCAGTTGTACTAGCTGCAATATATGTGCATTGAGCATATTTACTAACAGGAAGACTTAGTACTGTACAATCACACGCTGATCTTTATACATGAACTCTTAAACCAAGGAGAAGTACTTTTCTTTAACAACCTGTGAAAGCTGTATTCCTGTAAGAAACAACCTTCTAGCAAAGAGCCCATCATACATGCGTAGATATAGAGGCTCGGGTTGAGGTTATGTTGACGCCACGAGGGTCAGGGTGACTCTTTCTCTTGCTCAAAACAAACAGATGTGACTTGTGCAGACGGACGTCAGCGGGCATGAAATGAGCCATCCCCACAGAGGCATCTCGACATCAGCGAACAGCGAGAAGCACCATTCCTCTCTGCTCAGCACCAGCCTGCTTTTAGTGGCTCCATAGAAACTGCACGAACCTGCACATCATCAGCAATGCTGGTCTGCTGATGTTCATTATTATCAAAACAATAATAATCGTTGTTAGGTTGGTGTTTGAAGGCTGAATATTCAGCTGGTCAAGACAAACAAGTCAACCTCTAGTCACTTGTTGTAACACTTCAAAATACGACTTCTCTTAAGCAAGAAAAGGTAAAAAGTAAGAAAGCTTTTTTTTTCTGTTGGGATCTTTTCCAAAAAGCCTGTCAGATACTTGCAATAACATTTTGAGCCCATCACAAGCCAAAACAAGCACTTATAATGGATACATTTTGACAATATGCAATTGCCTAGAAGGAAAGATTCACCAATTTCTCCACATCAGCCATGTGTAAAAACTCTCTCTGCAAAATTTTAAGATGTTTCTGTATTTTCAGCCCTTCCCTCAGGCGTTTTTTAAGTGCAAATTTGCATAGAAACGGGGGGGTGGGGGGTACACACCTTAACGAGACAACAGCTAAAAAAAATCTTTTTTGGCTTTATTGAGGTTAATGAGCTGAAGCTGATTTATTCACCATCTGTCATTTTTGTCATTTTAACTGGCAAAAGCAACTGTCAGCTCTTGCTAAAAATGAAAGTCCAACTGTCCAAGGTTTTCTAATGATTGGTTAGCGTCAGAGTTAAGCAAATCTTGCTAAATGCCAAATGGATCCAAAATGGACATTACTACCTTTTAAGATGTCAAATCTAGATGGTCAAGTAATGATGATGGCTGCAGAGAGAGAACTGACATCTTTATTCGTTGTTCCCTCTCACTTCTCTTACATGAATCTAAATTCTAGCTGGGTATCATCAAAAAAAGACTGACCTGAAGTGTAAAATGGCTCAGTAAATCCTGTTATTTCCTTAAAGCCGAGCCACCAAAACAAGCCCCTCAAGTCATAATAAGGAGGGAAAAAATGTGATGGGAAACAACTGTGAAAACCACTGTGTGAGTGGGAAACATGAGCCAGCTGCTCACTGTATCAGCTTCAGCAGGGGTATCTCACTCAGTCACCATCGCATCAGTGAGCACATCACATAGATGGAGAGGGGCTGCATCAATCAAACACCACACCACAGGGAGCTCAGGCTTTCAAGCCCCTTGGGGAGAACTTTGGAGACAGTGTCAAAACACAACAAAATATCAAAAAATGAGCATTGGCTTCGAGCACATTTTTAGTTGAGAAATAAGAAAAAAAAAATATCCACAGACTCCCTGCTGCTACTGATGGGGGCACTTCCTTCCCCTGCTTAATCCATGCTTAAACAAATAGGTACACTGTGAAGGAGGGAAACAAAACATCCAGAGAAGGCGGGGATCAAAAGGAAAAGAGAGAAGGGAAGAAGCTGCAAAACAATAAAGTCCTGGTTTATTTCCAACAGGCTTTAGTGCACCGATTCAAGACTGTTGTACTGCAGCAACAAATGGCTTATTATGAAAAATTATGATGACAGATTCAGAAGGCTTGAATATGAATAAATGAATAAAAGTACAAAATCTTTGCCATACTGTGTGGAAATGAAGCTTGAGAGGAAGCAGCTCACAGGCAACACTGTATGTGCATTGATTTGGGAGAAAAAAGACACGATTAAGAGGAGTAAACGACAACATGTCGAAGAAGAAGACAGAGAGGTTTCGGGGACGTGAGCACATGTTGTTTTCTCTGTAGATAGCTGGAGATACAATAAAAAGCCAAAATAATTAAGTCCTTTTTGTTCGGGAAACATCTTCTGTTTAAAGATGCATTGATACAAATATTATATATCAGCGTGGTACTGACCAAAACAGTTTGAGTGGGTATTAGTAATATTGGTCCATAGAATGAAATTTATGTATTTTTATTTTTGAAAGTTTTGTTTTACAAAGTTTAAAGTTTAAAGTTTACATTTAAACAAACTTATCCCAGTCTCTTCCACACAGTGTTGCCTACAGCTTGTTAATTAAACACTGGTATTGGTTTATACTACGAGCCAAAACCCAGAGCTCGGGTATCGGTTTCAGGGCTGAAGAAGTCGGATCAGTGCATTCCTACTTCTGTCAATATAAAGTACAAGCACTGAAAGATAAATGGGGCCCAATCAGAATAAGATGCTGGCTGCTTCATTCAGTACAAAGGTATTCAGCTGGGACCTATTACTGCATGAGTACCGTTTACCAAATCAAGAAGTATTTTGTTTTTGTCAGTTATGTGTCTTAATAAGTCACATAAAGGCCTTAAATATACTGCATTGCTATTCAAAAAGACTGTGGGAATATTTAGGAGTATGGCGTCCCTGAACGTGGAGATTTTTTTGTCAAAAACCAGCTGAATAATAACAGCAATTCACCAAGAAACTCTTATTATGCTGCTGTTTCAAAAGAAAATCCTTATGCTTCTCACAGGAAACACACAGTGCTTCCAAAATAGGTCTGGGTTCATGGTGAAGTGGGCTTGACACTGAACCGACTCTAAACTTCAAAGATACATCTCTCACCCTCTGTCATTCATGTGATCACGCACACATGAACAACAAACTGCCCTCTTAAATTAATTAAAAGAGATAATGACAGCACAGGCCTGAATGCTAAATTACCTCCCTCTTTTGTTGTGTTCAGGCCAGCCGAGCTTCCCTTTTAACTCCCTGTGAGAAAAAAGTGAGGGTTCAAAAAGCTCTGATGCAGACTTGAAAGACAGGTTGGATTTAGTATAAATGCTCAGGACGTGACATGTTTCATGCTGCGTGCGCGATTATGTGTGTGTGTGTGTGTGATATGATTTCTATGCCAGGTGCATATTTGTGGGTGGATAGGTTGTGTATATGTGTGTGTGTGTGTGTTTGTGAGTGAGTGAGTGTGTGTGTGTGTGCGCCTCACTGTGTACAAACAAGTGGGTGGTGAGTGCATGCATGGGAATGTGTTTCTGTCTGTCAGTGTGAGGTTGTGTGTACACACAAACATCTATTTGCCTTTCCAGGTCTTGTCTTGAATGTACATCGGCTGAATTTGACCTTTCACAATCGTCCAGAGCTCCAAACAGGCAAAAGATCATGGAAACTGTGACAGAGATCAATTTTCTCATTTCCCCTCTTATTCTCCCCTGGGTTTTCTGCTCGGCCCTTTTCTCTCTGGCCTAAAACAGAATTAATTGACCTCTTGCGCTGAGAAACTTCTGTGCTGAAAACTTTACCCTTTCATCAAAAGTATAATGAAGTGACTGATAATTAATTAATGCAGACCTCCCCTGTGTTAACGCTACGGGCCTTAGCCAAGTAGATAACGCTCATATCTGTATCTGTATTAGGAAGCCACGCTTCAGCGCTTGTGATAATGTTCAGAGAAAACAGTAGGTGACTGCAGAAGCACAACACGCCTGTTGTAAATAAAACACAAGAAGCAGAGCTCTGCAGCCTTCAGCCCCTCCATGTTCTGCACTCTGACACCACAATGATGTCTATTCATCAGATAATTGAAAATAAACACAAGAGGAAAAGCTCTGAAGAGGAAATCTTTACACGTTTTGTCAGGTTCTTTTTTTTTGCAAAACAGTTTTATTGCCATTTTCTAAATTGTGGGAACCAAACACAATCTCATGCCTGCTTACAGCTAATGTTCAATATTCTTGTTATTTGGAATCAAAAAAAGAAAAAGCAATTTCACTGTTTCTTCTTCTTCTTCTGCAAATAATGCAAAGAGAAGACTTGTATTTTTTTCAAGAGCAAAGGATGCCGTTTTAACCTTTGTTCTCAAACCTCAAAAGAGGCTTTAAATGTAAAAAATGACCCTCAGTACAGCCCTATCAAGCACACAGACTTAATCAGCAAGCCACATCAATTATGGAAACGATCCTTAGTGGCCCTAATTTAGTCTCGATTAGAATAATAAGAGCATATAACCTGTTACGAGTACTCGTAAAATACAAGTATCCAGCTCATCCCCCTGGTGATATTTTGCATTTGGCTTTAAACCAAGATAACAAATAAACCATAAGTGCTTTTAACGTAAATGTGCTGAAATATCCCTTTCAAAACATCGCTGCTAAATCAGTATCCATTAGTGGAGTATAAGTATCATTCATTATGTTTATGAACCAGCCTTTGCTTATTTGCTCGCCCAGGAGCTTTGTTTCTTCTTTTTACAGCATTTCTTAACAAACTGTCCAAATACAGTCAACTATTACTGGATAAACTGTTTTAAAAACACATTTGCAACTATGGTGCCGATTTGTGGGTAAATAATTACTGTTTCTTTTATGTTTTTTTCCTGTACAGGCAGGAAATAAACAGTGTTTTGGAGGATAGACGGTAACTTTACATTTTTCTGTCTCTCCATGTCTGTTTGTCTCTCATTGTTTGCTGTATCTGTCCTCAACCATCCATCTACATCGGACTTTGTAGTAGGTTGCAACCAAAACAAGCTTTCCCACCACAGACCATGTGACTGCATTTACTTAAACTTCTATCTCCACTTGATCATCAGTGTCAGGTTGATGGAGCAAAAGATATTACTGTTCAGCATTTAGACATTACCAGTTTTCAAAAAAATGTAAAACTTGTTTCAAGTACTTTTAAAATGTGAGCAATCAGCTCACCACTTGATAATACTTTGCATTTGGCTTAAAACCAAGAAAATTAACAAATAGAACAAATAGTATTTATGATTTCTTTGATTCATTTTCTTGGTTTTAAGCCAAATGTAAGAAATTGCTGAAATATCCTAAAAATAAAAAAATTACACTGTTAAATCAGTATCCATGAAGGAGAAAAAATGATATGCAGTGTAGTCAGTTTTCCTTGGCACCTCACACAGGCAAACTGCGTATGGGGACTGGTTAGTGGTTTTTAATAATGCCCCTGTGAAACTGTATGCATTAATAATGAGCTCAAGCCATCTCTCCTCCTCCCTCAGCTGTTCATTTAGTGAAAGAGGATAAACAAACCTCAGTCAGACTTCACACGTGACCTTTTAAACTTCAGCTCCATGTCACCTGTGTAAGTGTCACTCTGTCTCATTGAACACTGGGTGATATTTTCAGCAGCAGGAAACCTTTTGCTGAGGGAGACATTACAAGATTCAACACAAGTGTTTTTAATACCGGTGTCATTTTCAGAGATTCAGTCACTTTTCCACTTGGCTTCATCCAAACTTCCTGAATGCCTTGGGGGCTGATTGATAGTTCTATTTTTTTTTTTTTTTTTTTCTACTGAGAGCAATTCAAGCCATTTCCAGTCGCGCAAAAATCTGGACTCAAGGACGGTCAGGCAAGGAGTCCTGGAAGCGAATTAAAACAAATTTTCTGAGAGCAACCTTTCTAAATTCAGGGCACAAGTAACAGCTGTCAGTAGGTGAAATAATCCCTCACACACTTATCAAAGCCAGCTTAATAGATCCCCATGCACACACAGACAAATCTCTCTCAGCTGTCAATCAGGTGCCACGAGGAGAAAAGCAATAAGCATACAAATGAAATGTATTACACATCAGGTTTTTTTTTTTTCAATTTCCTCACAGCGGGGTTTATGAAGTTAAAAAAAACCAAAACAAAACTTGTGTATTTCCCCGGTCTGCTACACTGCAGCTGATGACTTCACAGTAACATCTTAAACCAATATGTAAACTGCACGCTCAGCAGTTTTGCTTGCAAGAGCAGAGGCCAGGCCTGTCCTGAAGAGTGAAACAGCAAGTAGGTGGAAGTTGCAACAAAATTGCCTGCCACGAGAGATGCCAATTTCCTGATGGGTTTCAAAACAACCAGCAGAAAAAAGGCTTTTTTTTCTTACACCTAAATACTGGCTGTTATGCCTGCACACTGTTTCCTCTGTCATCTTATAAAGAAGATGATATTGTTTTTTTTTTTAATCATATAGCTGCGAAAAGTGTTCCAGCTTACAAACATGATCTATTTTGGTTAGATCATAAAGTGTCACCGCACAAGATGCAGACAAGGCTTTTAAGTTAAGGACATTTGTAAAGGCAAAAAAAGCTCTTTTTACTCTCTGTACTGTATTTCATTTCAGCCATCCATCCACAATGAGGCTTTGCACCAGTCGGCTATTCCACCACTGTTTTCTAATACAGAGCAACTTCATCTTGTGCAACAGCAAAAGTGTAGCAACTTTAAAGTTGTATATTTTTCATTTTGCAGCATTTTCCTTGTTGCCCTGCTGGGTTTGCTGCTTTTCAAATCTAAACTCCACACTTAAAGACTTCTAACAAAATATTTCACCAAAAGCATTTTTTAAAAAATGAAGTTAAATGATGGCTGTGGTCTGATTTATGTCTCCTTTACAGTTACAGAAGCTACAGATTCCTCAATGAGGAAACAGTATTTTGTTTTACTACAGTTGCAAAAACACAAATCCTTTTCAACACGAGTAGCTTTGAAGTGTTGGTCTGCTCACAGTTTTTTTAGCAAGCATAAAGCAAACATCTCATAATCAACCTACAAAAAAGGTGAAGCGGTCAATTCAGTTTCCTGCCAAAAAAAAAAAAAAAAAAAACAAGCAGGGAAAAAAAAGCCCAAAACTCTGCATTGTGGCTTTGTAACACTTAATACACACTCAAAAAGAGAACAGGTTGAATGACCAAAAGAGTTGGCAGCTGTGCTGCACTATGCAATGATTGTACACCTGTGTGTTCTGCAAGTCTTTTCATGTTCTTGAGAGCGTCACATCCACAGCCTCCACCTGAGGGCTGCAACAACAGCAATAAACAATAGAGGGTCTTAATGTTAGAAACACATCCAACACATCTGTTCAGCTTACATACACATGCTGGTAAAAAAAGAACAAGCTTTAAGCAGCAGGAATCTTGTAGCTGACTGGATTTTGCTGTCATATCATATGTGCTGTATGGAAGATGCCTGGAAAAATTTCTGAGACCTTGAACTCAAAGAGCAGCGAGCAAAGACGTACTGATGAGGAAGTGGCCCCACAGGAGAAGTCAATTCTACTCCTATGTACTAGAGCTGGTATTTGACTGTGGGAAAGCTATTCAGGGAGCTAATATGCAATAGACTTGACTCTTTAACCCTGCGTAAATCTGTGACTGATACTGTGGATATCCTTCTCTACATAGATACCAGTGATATTGATAAAAAAAAAGGCTTATGGGGAGCTAAATCCCTTCGCTCATCCATCAACAGCAGACATTCGCTCTCCTTTTGAATCCCGAGCAACTCTCACCTTAAGGGAATGTGATGCTTCAATTGATAACATTCATCTCTGCAGGGAGCTGATTGAAAGTGAGTCTTAAAAAGACTTCTCTGTGCACTAACAAGCATCCAGTTTTCACCCAGCGTCAACGTGTACAGACATAGGCCGTCATTTTCATACATAATTCGAGCCATCTGTCACCAGCTGCATGTTCAAAACAAGGCTCATGCTGTGTGGTAGCAAGCGAAACGCACCATGAAACATCACCACTTGACCACCGGTGATCCTCACTCATTAAAGCACGGGGTGAACTGTGCAGGACTGGAGGAACCTTCCTGAAATCAAAACAAAGAGCCTCCTGACACGGCGGGGTCACCGGCTCAAAGTATGTCTCGGCGCTCTGTAAACAGAGCGAGCCCTCAGGTCAGGCTGACAGAACAGATGCAACCATTACTGCGTCTGGGTGTGCCACAACCTCACATAAATATCCCCACTGCACCAAGGCCAGACGGGAAAGTGAACGCATGAGCTGCAGTAACATTCAGACCTAAATGTCTTGGATTTTTTTTTTTTCCTTACTCATGCACTAACCCATGCACACACACACACACACACACACACACACACACACACAAACACAGTGGTGCTGCAATTGCAACTGTTTCCAGAGTAATCACTTTCTGTCTCTGCTTTCGTCCCTGTTGCCTCCAAACTATTTTAATTCAGTTATTAATCTCACATACCAAGGCTTAGGTAATTACATGTGTTCATCAACAGTCCTCACTGCAATATACCGTAGCAGGAGACTGGGAGGGGAAAAATAGCTCCAGCGGCTCTGTGCGCTGTGTCTGTTTGTGCATCGCTGAGGAACAAAGGGACAATGCAGCTGCCTCGTCATTTGCTCACTCATGTTGCTTGCTGTCTGACAATGTTCGTGAACAATGACAATGCGCAGATCCAATGAGGTGCCGTGGGATTCACAAAGCCATATCGCACTCTGCGCTCTGTGGCTGATCTTTGATTTTTGAATACATGACAGAGGCTCTGGGCACAGTGGATTCAGCTGGATATTGATTTCTGTGACAATGCAGCTCTGTTCGCAATTTAAGCATATTGAGGTGAAGATAAAGCTATTATTAATAGATTAGTAGGCTTGATAAAGGTATGGGATAGGATAAAGGCATCCTAGCGGTAATTGTTTTATTGGATCAAGCCACAAAAAAGTTAAAAATTCCTAAAAAACTCTTGATCTGTTGGAAATGTGAGGTACATAGAGACCTTTATGAGGAGCAAAGCTACTCCATTAATCTAGGAAGTGTGCTCAGATCCAGCTGAGGTTGGCTGGATGGCTGATCGCTGTGGTTCTGTGATGGATTGTGTGTATACTGTGTTCCTTCAGCTAGTAGAGGTGCTCCCTGGCCAAGCAAGGCCCAGTGGCACGCAGCCATTAGAAATTAACTCTGCACCCGACATTTTTCTGCCCGGACATGGATCTGCAGTTCCATTCTGGTCAACATAACACACAGTCTGGGCTGGGAGGAGAAGTATGTGGTGTGACTCGCCATTCTGTCTTGTAAGGATGCTTGGCACAGTTTAACTATGGGGCAGCATGTATGTCCCCATCCAGCTGCTTCCTAATGTCTGCCTGAGATAAAATATACACCATAAACCATAAACCATCTATATACACCATTTGGTTGGACCACCAGATTAAGCTAGCCAAAACAGAGCCAATACTGTGCAGCTATTTTGGCTCTTTACTTGCTTTTCATTTGATTATTTTACATGAAATTTCTTTCCTTAAGTATTCAGTGATTTAATGTTCACATTTTTGTCTTCAGTTCAAGTGCAATTTCTTTCAAACTTCTAAATGCAATTTTAATGGTTTCTTAATGTCTGATTTTAATGTATTTCTATGCCCCTGTAAAGCACTTTGAATTGCCTTGTGTCTAAATCATACTTTATAAATAAACTTGTCTTGCTGTATCGCCAGATTGCTTCACTTGATAAACTTGAAAGTGTTACTTTATCACTGCTGTGTTCATTTTTGCAAGTTTAAGAATTGCAGTTCTTATCTTTCATGATTCTAAATCAATACTCCAAAAACCTTTTTCAATTGATTTCTTCTTTTTTATTATTATTCTTAATACCAATATGGTTTTTAAATCACTACATGGACAGAATGATGTGAGTAAACATGTCAGCACCTTCAGATTTAATCGTTTTGCTTTCCTCGGAGCAAAGATGAAGGTGAAGCAGAGAAGACGAGTCCTTATCAGGAAACTCTGATCAGGTGAAGAAAATAACTGGGTCCATCGCCATTTCATTTCAAAAGACCTACATCAGCGTTGTAGATAACTATTAACAGGGTTTCTGCAACAGAGAGGATGATTTCCACTGCTGGAGACAAATGTTTGCAAAAGCTCAGCATCATCAAGTCATATTTCATCAACACCTGCTGGCTTAACTGCCAGTTATTATTCATACTGCAGGTTAGTGGACTGGTGTGGATGGTTTGGCACACAATGCACTGGAGTAAGGCTCTGAAAAATCGTTCACTCATATCTGTTCATTAAATTAAGAATCAATTCAGAATTGTTGATGTATACTATCAAATGGCTTAATGACTGTGGATGGGCAATTTCATCACAATAATTAATAACAACTTTGATGAATAAGTCATTAGGCAGCCGCCAACTTCAGTCACAACAAGTTCAATTGCTAATTTAGATTTAAATTTGATTCTCTCTGAATAAATTGATCATTGTGAATCATCAGCAACAGTTGGCAGGACAGTTGTTCGTGCGGGAGCCCCTGACAGCAGCCTTGTCACCTCTAAGCACACAGGTAATGTGCTGTATTCTCCCCAGCAGCAGGGCAAATTACAAACACTAATCAAAAGCACGCTCTTAACATGCTGCTGATGAAAGCAACCTGCTTTGGGGCAATGACTGTTTGATTTAGGCAAATGTTATGGCTGTTTAAATATCAAATACAATTTGTATTCACCGTTTCACACAACCCTAAAAAACAGGCAAAAAGTTAAAAAAAAAAAAAAATGTAGGCGGAGAGGAGAAGAGCGAGGGAATTTGCTTGCAACGCCTTGGTGCTTGACGTTTGTTGAATCAATGAGATAAACATAAGGGCTCTGAATGTCAGAGTTTACATCTACAAGATTGAAGACTTAAATTTGGTCACTGGCGACTGCTCTTAGGGAATATTCTATTTAAAAAGGTCAGCATCAGCCTTCCACATGCTGAATAACTAAACGTCTGGATCACTGTGTGGCTGCTGCATCCTGTATTAAAAGGATGCAATTATTTCAAATGTATTTGCCTTTGTTTAATGAAAAACAACCATTTCTAGACATTAAAGATGGCTGCTGCACCAACCATATTGTCTGTTACCAGTTGCAATTCTTTAATTTTCAACAACTGAGTGAATTTTTTTTTGACAAAGAACTTTTAATTCATTAAGTTTCACTGATAAGTACAATTCTCTCCATCAATGACTGCCTTAACTGGCCAAAACATTTATGGGGATGGTATTAAAAGTTAACAATTAATTTTCTGCTTATTCAATCCTGTGATTCAATCACACCCAAACAAAGAAGATTAGCTAAACACTTGGCTCCGGTGCTCACTTATTCACACAAGTCTTTGCCAGGGTCCTTGCTGAGGTCTGATGTTGGGACTACAGCTTCAGAAGGAACCCTGGCCGCCTTATGGATGGGTCTCTGGCTGGGATTAGACTTACAACAGAAGACCAGGTGGCAGTGCAGTAGGAGGCTCTTGGCAGGAGGAGGTTTTGTGAAACTGGAGGGGAGGAGAATTTTATCCTGTTGGCTGAGGGAGCCGTTTCTCACCCCCTGGTTACAAGCCGAGCGCCCTTCTGCCAGAACATGCCTGTGGCGTGTGGGACTTTCATCGAGTCTAGAAGGAAGATGCTGAACTTCAGAGGATCTGTCTACTGGTGCTGTATAAGAGTATCAGAGACGCTTCATGATATATTTTCAATTTCAGATGGCAATGATTTTACTGATATATCTCAAAATTATGTTTAAAAAAAAACCACAAGGAACTTTTAGCTAGCTATGAAACAGTCGCAAACTCATGATGCCTCTTAATGGCTTGCATAAGCAAAAATAGCCTTCCAATGAAAATACTGGCTATTTCTACCAAGTAATTCTTAACTTGAGTAATGTTTTCTACTAGATTGCATACCAAAAAACTAAAACTATGTTTTATGGTGCAGTGCTGAGGATGAATTATGTTGCCTCATAGCCTGGGGAAAGAAGCTGCTCTGTAGTCTGGTGGTACAGCAGCAGAAACTACTGTACTGCCAAAAGGCAGAACAACTGGATTATAAAGTAACAGTTTTGTTGACCTTGCTACAGAGCTATGTATATCTTGCTATTGGCTTATAATTGTTATGAAGGCATAGGGACTGCAAGCTAGGTGTATAAACATTCAAGTTAAATTTGTTTAAGCATTACAGTATTACAGTCATTAATCTTACATAGACACAGAGAGACACAGTACATGACCTCACTTTCTTAAAAACAGCAAACCCGCTGAGTTTTTAAAAAGAAAAATAGTACTAAAATATGCTGCGTCTTTGCATTACTCCTTATGAGAGTATATACCCCCGTTAATATGCCTGAATAAGTGTTTGTGGATCTACACAGAAATCTCCTTAAACAGGTAGGTGGTCAAATGTAAAAAAAAACCAAAAACCCTCTGCTGCACAGCATGTGATAGCCGCAGCTATTGTTTGCAGTAAATAATAAGAGGTATTCAGCACTTTGCACAAACCGCAACAAATGCATCCAAACAGAGGAGACAAACTGAAAAACAGAAGGAAAAACACATCAGGTTACAGGTGACACTAATTGACTCAAAAATATAGACACCTTTAGGGGTAAAAGGAAATTATTTAACATTTTACAGACTATATTTTTACACACATGCTAATGAAATGTACAGTATATATCTTTACAATGAAACCAGAATTCATTGTACTGCACTCTCAACACATGCTGTGCTCACAGTGATGCCTTCATGTGAACATGTCAGAGAATGTGTCCTCATATTTGCAAAAGACGAGAACATGGCACGTTTCACATTGGCTCTGGTTTGCAGACAAGAGAGAAAATTGGTCTGCTAAATGAGATTGGGTGTAGGCTATGGGTGGAGGGGGCAGAAGACATGAGTTTGAGTGAAATCCTCTTTAAAAAGACTGGAGGAAGATAGTCTGCGACAAGGCTGACTGAGAACAGACCTAACCTAGCAAATTAGGAGGAACAGCAGCCTAAGTGAGCATTGCCCCTGCCCAGACACTGACTCAGGCAGAAATGCCTCTGATAATAGGTTAAAAAAAAAAACACACAACAACAAAATAGGTCTCAAATGAGATGCATCCAATGAGTAATACTGCATAACAGTCTAAATCCAAGCACTGTCTGCCTCCAACTCGTTTTCTTTGTTGTTCCTTTCTTTTCCCTCCTCGAGACAACAACAGAAACGTATTTCTCTCTGATTTCAAAGCTTGTGGAGACTTTTTTTTTTTTTTTAATTTCCTCTGAGAATTTATTCAGCAGTCAGAAGTCTGTCCAAACCGTTGCGAAGCAGTCTTAACCCTTCCATGTGTGGTGTGTCCTGAAAAATCCCCTGTTTGAATCACTTGCACAACTGTTGTTCCCGAACTTCTCATGGACAGATTCCCATGGATCAGGCTAATCTTGTCACATGTTCCATTTCTCTGGTTCGACTAATTTCATAATTTTTCTTTTCTTCTTCTTCTTTTTTTTTTTTTACTGTTGTAATAATTCATGTGTAAGAAAAGGGAAGCTGATCTAACGGATGAAATGAGCCCTCATGAAAACTGTAATCACAGCAGCATCGATGATGACAACATGGCAATTAGATTGCTTGGAAAAAAGAATTACTGCACTAATAACTACAGCTTTGTAGTCACAGAATATTACAGTGTTTCTATCTTTGCTATCAACACACACAAGCCTACTGAAATTAAAAAAAAAAAAAACTTGTGGTGAAATATCACTTGCCAACAGCTTCCAATCAGTTGTGCCAACTGAGGACAATTATCAGACCCATAATGAGTTCATTAGGATAATGAAAGAGCCAAGGCTTATTTTCTATTCTGCATCTTAAACCCTTGTATTAGGTTCTCCACCAGCAATTTAGATTAGCAAACCCCAAACACAGACTCGAAAAATGCGTTGAGCAGATAAGACATTGCTGTGGCAGAACACACAGAGGTTACAAAAACACTTGCATCCAAAATAAAGGCTGTTCAGAGCAGCTGGAGGAATGTAAATGAATGATCTGGATTAATACAGCAAAAGTCTGTTTGGAAAGTGACACATTTTATTTTGCTGGGGCTAATTTCAGAAGAATATTTCAGAGTAGCATGACCAAGTTTCACAGTAACAGGCTGGAAAAAAAATATAGGATTGAGGACGTTTTCGTTTTTCAGAGAAAACTATCCTGAGCCCTGAGCCACACTGAGAAGCAGCTCGGCTCTGTTATTGGAATATTTTAAGATTTTATGATACTGAAGTTTGGGTTTTTTTGTTAAACTCTTCACAGAATTTTCCCACTAAAATGTCCGTGTAACTGTTAAAATCTTCCAGATGGCAAACATTTTCTGCTGGAGTAAAAAGGAAGCTGAGAGTCTTGATGAAGCAGCTCGGTCAGCCATGTTATTTAGTTTGAAAAAAAAAAAAAAACCCCACTTAATTTACCCAGAATTCATGGAGAATTACTTCTACTTAAGAAAGCCATGAATTTAACAGCTTTGTGCAACAGATGGATTTAAAACTCCATCAGCAGTCTGACTAGGCTTTTAGTTGGATCTGAAGCAGCCTAGACATCCTTGGAGGGCCGCACTAAATTATTGAACACATATCACACTAACCTCTAACACCATGACTGCAGCTGCTTCTCTTTGGTCTGATGATGATGATGATGCTGCTACTTACAGCTGGTTTTCCAGGTTCAAGTCAGTCAGTCAGTCAGTCTTAAGCAGAACCGAGTCTTTGGAGAGAATTAACGATGGTAGGTTGTCCCAAACTTCAGTGTGTTTATCCCCGAGTCTGGGGAAAATCCTCACAGCATACAAAGAGTTTAAACAGCTAGAGCAGAGGGAGGTTGTTGTATCTTGCTGTTTAAACTCTGTGTATGCTCTTTGTTACTCTGCATCTCATCTCTGCTCCATCCATGTGGAGGACATTTAGCTTAAAAAAAATTGTCGTGTCAAAACCTTCAGATTGGCCTTTTTCATCACTGCCACTGCGTCACCACAAACTCAGCCAACCTGCCTCTTTTTTTTATCTCAACAAAAACAACAAAAACATTCTGCATCCACTTTTCTTCTCTTGACAGTCGCCATGATTCATATCATCGAAGACAAATAACTCCCTTGTGCGTGGAACATTTAATTGGTATCTTGAGACTTTTTTTTGTATTTCTGATTAACTTTTGGGTTCTGGTTTAACCCCTAAAGACCTAAGGAAATATGACAGTTATGATTTATTGTGTTTTTCTTAACCTTCTCTCACAGTCAGCATCAAGTGTCATACATCATTTGATTCAGGAGAGCCTTCAGTTTCAGCCTTGACTATTTTAAAGGCCTAATTTTACATTTGATTTGTTTGAGAATGGATTAGCTGAACCCTAACACCAACACTTGGCAATTCACAGCCATTTTTTATAACATTATCCCAGGCAACATATATGACACCACTGAAAAGCTGAGGAACTACAGTTAAAATGACCTTGATTAGTTGAGTGATTGAAAAGTAATTAAACGTTAAAACTTATAACAGTTTTTAGCAACTGGTGGTGGTTTAGATCTTTGAGGGTAAAATGATCAACTCCACCCACGTTTACTCTGTTCAAGCTGGTTGAAGTTGTGCTTGAAATAATGTGATGCCACAAAACTCTACAGACCAGTAAGAATGATAACACAGTAAGCTGTCCCACTTGACAGATGTCCGGCAGCACTGGTCCTAAAATTACAGCACTCAAGCAAAAAAGGGCAACCAGTCCTTCACTTTTTACTCAAAATGGATGTGGAAGCTCTGAAAACAAACCTTCAGGTCAAAAAAGACGGCACTTTAACCTCTCAGTTATTTGTTTATTTCATATCCAAATAGATTGAAATACAGAAAAACAAATGAAAATGTGTCACCATCAAAATACATATGCGCCACACTGTAAACCGGATGCTGGTGTGTAAGTGCCAATTACGATATGACTAAGCCAGTAATCGCTGCCCAGGCTGGAGAAAACACCAAAAAATAACCTGGTAAAAACACAGAGCTGCTGGTAAGATCCACCGTGTGAGTCATATTTTTGTTTAATCTTTTCAAAATGCGGCACACACATGTTTGGCGCCCATCTTATGTGTCGACGGTAAACAAAGGTGCTGCTTTGGGACGGCGATAAAAGCACGACAAAAAAGAAAAACAGAATGACAATGAATCACTGATTAGTCATTTGCGGCGCATCCCATGGATTCATGATGGTGGCCATTACTTATCCCCAGCTTGAAGCATGGGGATGAGGTCGCGCTACCGTCATTAGCCTCTGAGAAATAAGCACCACCTTTCAGCGAGAAGTTTGAAACAGCAGTCGGCAGCAGAACGGATAATAAAGCATGGACATGGCTATCTGCTTTAATTTATATGCAGGCAGACAGTGATCTGCCTCCGGCATGTTAGGCCTGACTAAGCAGAGTGAGTGAGACATTGACTTGTCTTCAGAGATTCTTCCCACGACCCACTGAAGAGAAACACGTCTCCTCCGGCTGTGGGCATCGGCAGCACTGACGTATGGAGACTCTAACGTCAATGCAGGAGCATTTTTAACATGATCTTGAATAAACCTTGGAGTTAGCATGTGGCATTGGCTTGAAGAGTAAACAGGAGTTTCTAAAGACTCTCAACAACTGCAGCATTATCAAAAGACTATATCCGGGGGAACATGTAGCCTAAAACCAACCATTAGGGAGAGCTAGTTCAGCTACCAAAGCAGCAGTTTCTTAATAACAATTACTGTTTTAAGTGTTCAGTGTGCAGTGTCTTCAAAAAGGAATGTTCCCCTGTGGCTGTCATACGTAGGGACTCTAAAAGACTTCATCTGCAGATATGAGAGAGGGAGAGAGGCACAGACGGAGAGAGAAGATGGAGATGAAACGAGGAGGGGATGAGGAACACATGAGGACACAGTAAGAGAGACATAGAGATTCCCTTTGCTTTCCCAGGGTACATAAATTATCCGACCGCTGCATTTGTTAAACGCAAATAGGATACTGTAAATTCAGTGCTACATTTCTATTGTAAACACCGAATTCTCAAGCATCCATTACTGTCTTATGTGAGAAATATTCAAAACACAGCTTTTCAAAGCATTGGCATTTATAGCTAAAGGAGCTGAGAATGATCTATTTCAAAACAGCTTATGAACAAACACAGAATACAAATAGGACGTACACTGGTTTTTTTAAGGTAGTAATAAATGAATAATATTAATATTAATGGATATTTAATATGCACTTCAAATTGCATGATCCTAATCTGTTTGTTGAGGTGACATTTTACAAATAACTCATGTTTTCCTAGCAGCCACAGCTGTGGATTGTGTTGTATTAGAGAAACTTAGAATCAGCAGCAGCAGCGAAAGATGTACTAATCCGCAGATACAGAGGCAGACACCGGAGACAGGAAGGTACGAACTGTGCTGCGGAGTGGAGACACTTTGAGATAAGCACAGTTACAGAAAATGCAAACTAGATGAGTCACCACTCCTCCTCGCACGTATCAGAACAACACATTTCAGGTAAGGTCATTACAATTACAGATAACAATACAGTGCCTGAATTCAGCGCTGTGTTAACTGTGCGGTTGTGTTTTACTATCTCTTGCAGGTTTGCAGCTCTGTCAATGCCCTCTCCATAACCCCTCCAGCTCACTTAGGGAGAGCTTTGGTCCTTGTTTAATGCACCACAGTTGAAACCACTGCAAATATAAAGACTGTCATGGTAGAGATGCAGGTACTGTCTGATTCCTGGTACTTTCTCACTATTTAGCAGGAGTGCAAGCTGAGAGAACACCTGCATTTCTGGCTGTGGTCTGCAAATAATACAATGCCCACTTTCGATTGCCCTCCATTAAAATCCACAGGTGGCATGTGGGCTTCCAATCCGAGCCATTAATAAATGAGAGCCCATTGTCATTTTGAATTACATAAAACTCTGAACTGAGCCCGAGTCACATTTGGATATCCATGACAACAGTCAATTTAACACTTCTGAAGGGTGTGACTGTGAATACAAACTTGGCATTTCAGCATCCACACTGACACAGCCCAGCACCTTAAAAAAAACAAAACAAAACAAAACAAGCAAATACACACGCAAAGGTGGAAGCTTTACATCCCAAAAATGTGTTTATGGCGAGGAATCATCTCCCCTGTGAAACCATTATTTTATACCCTCCAGTTTTCACAGTCATAATGAGTCTCTGGGGAGAGCAGGGTAATAACAAGCATCAAACTCAAAACACAAAGGATGACAGGAAAGGACAATAAATTGGGACTTGTTACAGCAGTCAAATTGGGTATCAATAACTGCACAAGTGTAAAAAAAGGAAAGCTCATACAGTGACAGTCTGTGTTGTTGTAGTGCTCCCAGTCACAAATGTGAACGTACAGTCACTGCAGGAGGCTGTCACTTTGTAAAAAACAAGAACAATTAAGATATAAATCACACACATCAATTCAAATGCAGCTGAAAAGTGTGAAGCCAATTTTAACAAATCAAGACATGCGAGGGGAAAATTGTTTGTGCAAGGTAGTGTGTACAACAGAAACTTCTACAGCTCAGCTAACTTAATGCTAATAACCACAGAGGAATCAAACGATTACAGTTCTCATTTCTAAGCAAATCATATCTTATATTTTCCGCAATGCTTTGGGATTTTTTGAGAAGAATGTAATGTTTTACTGAACATGTAACACAGTAAATCTTAATACAGAGATCATGGCAGAGGTGAAGAGGCTGAAGAAGGCGTAGACGAGGGAAGCTGCTGTTGTTGGTTTTCTGAGTCTTGTGTTTTTGCACTTTGCTGTACGTTTGACTGCGTTAGCAAAGTTATTGATTCTTTAGTTTTTAATCCTTAACCAAGTCAGCCCACCAATTCCAAATCCTTCAGCTGGTCAGAAAAATGCATGTACACAGCTGTCAGTGGGTGCACAGGGTCAGGGCATGAGTTGTATTTATAGCAGAGCGAATGCGTGCAATGAGAGAATTGCACTCTAAAACTGAAGAAACATAATGTTGATTTAATAATACTGATACTTGAAGATTAAGGAAAGATTGCTCAAGTGTTTTTTTTAAGTGGAATTACCATTTAGGATAACCTTTTCTGATGGGTTTTTCTTCTTAAAAAAATTCCAGAAGAAAATCAATAAGTGCTCATGCTCCCAGATTGATTCTTTTGAGTGAAGAGTGCAATCATCAGTATATTGCGATGTCCACTGATCCAATATATTGATCAACAGGGTAATGAGATGTAATTTTTCTGTCAGAATGGTCAAATGTAGGGGGTCCATATGGAGCAAAATCAAAGACTAAGAACAAACATGGGTTTGTCAGGGCGAAGCTTGCATTGCTCCACATGTGAACACTGCTGTTGCACCTTTAAGAGCTGGTTAGATGAGTTGGGTAATTGTGCTGAACGTAGAGCAATGCAATCCGTGATAACAGCTAGGAGCATGCCTCGCAGATGAATGCCATGGCAACAGACTGGCCCAAGGTAGCAAGGGTCTCGATTTTATTTCAGTTCACACGCACAGACACACACACACTAAAAAAAAGAGAAAACAGATTCATCATGAAGGTACACTTCAAGCTTTGATCTATTTAAGCAGCTCACAATCAAAGACTCGAGGTTTAACACAGGTAGACTATCATCTGTGTTTAGAGACAAGATGTGATTACAGACAGGCTTTAGATTTTTTATTTTTCATCTATGTGTCTGAATCTGTACAGGACAGTGAAGGGAACATTAGTTAAATATTGATTTATTTGTGACTGTTTTTTTATTTGAGGTCTTAATAAAATCTTCGCATAATAAATCACAACAAAAACTGTTTGTTTATCAGCAGTCCTGTGTGATACTAATGACTATTCAAATTCAAGACATTTGATGGTTTCATGTACAGCCAATCTATGTGCGATTTAATGGTCTGGAAAATCAGTCGTTCAGTTGGTGCACAGTAAGATCTTAGCTGGACCCATATGGGGAGACAAGAGTAATTATGATTCGATGAGTTTTCAAAGGGCAGACACTGCACTCCCCCGTCAACGCAACAACTTTCTTTTCGGCTCCATCCTTTGAACTCTTGGAGATATCGGGAAGAAGAGAGAGTGAAATAAAAAAATGAACTATGATAGCAGTATAAAAGTGCCATCAAATAAAGGCAAACCCCTAACAAATACCTTAAAAAATTATTTTAAAAAAGGTTAATCCTCTGGATCTTTGTAGGTTTTAGAGAAAAGTTAGTCAGAACATTAAAAACGAAGTAAACTGTGGGATCTCGTCATCGGTATGACACACAGTTATAAACCATTTTAATTAGTAAGCTGTAATGTTCTTCACATATAGATATAAACTTTTGCAAAGCCTTGTGGTGACAGTGTCACTATTTATGGCCTGATTTTCTGAAGTCTTTGAGGGCTACTGACCTACTGCACTGTGTATTACTCAACATATTTCAGCTGACAGTGTGAAAGGCAGCACTGATGATGCTACACAATACATAACCCATGAGCCGTGAGAATAAAAATAAAAGCACAATAATACTGCCATTCATGTGTTAAGTAGAGGGATCGTGTAGATTTAGCATTGACCACAAATTAAAGGATTTAAGGAACATAATTGTATTGGCCATAGCTGTTAAAGGGGAAAATCATGACAGAGCATGTTGTGTACAAAGAGTGAACTAAGTGGGCTGAATGAAGAAAAAGGAAGCCAGTGTTAAGCTCAGAGGCACAAACACCAATGTCTCTGAAATGAATTTCATTAAAGAGCAGTAATTCAAGACTGCAAGCCATCTTATATTAAAGCAAAACACAGCAAACAAACAATATGGAAACGCAAAGCATAAGACTAAAAGATTCTCAAAATCTCACCGAGAAGAAATTCTATTATTCCTAAATATTTATAATTTATACAGAGTCAACCTTTTGTTTCTGATAAAAAGTGAAACTGTGCTTCTCTTATAAACTGAGCTTGTGCAAAACTGAGGGACATTTTGACAATTTGGCCTTTATATTAAGTAAACCAGTCGTGGTGAAGATAAATGAACCACCTCAGCCTGTTAATGTAAATGAGTTAGGGATTTGCAGCCCTATTTATGGCGCTGCTGCACAGGTCACAATCAAGATAATGACAGGTGAAATTATTTCCAGCACAACTCTGTCTGTGTGATTAGTGGTTCAATGAACTAAAATGTAAGGAACAGAAGGAGCTGTGGGTTTTTTTCTTTTTTTTTTTTTTGAGCTCTGGGCAAAATTTGGTGGGAATTAATAAACATTCTGAACATCTAGGAGGCAGAATCGATTTACTCAGAGACATATTCATTTGTGCTTCCTCATTGTGTTTCTGTAGTTTAATGGAAAAAGCACTCATGCAAATAGAAGGTGCAAAATGCTTATTGTGCCCGAGAAGCACCGAAAAATATAGAAGTGCATGTTATGCAAAAGAAACATTATCTTCAGTGTATATGTTGTTCTATACTAGCGAGTCATGAGCATGAATTAAACTAGATTAACCTTTACTTACATATTAAATGGCTGTGCTTTCCGCAATAACGACGCACATCTGTACAAACAATTTTTATTAGATATAAGTTAACCTGAGGTCACATTGATCACAAATTCAGAACAATAACAGTCTCAAGAGAATTGATGAGTCATGTGCTCCTTCCTATTTGCAAATATAAGGGAGGTAATGAAGCAACGCGTATCTTCTGGCTTCAGTCGGCGGCTCTGACATGGTGATCCTCCTCATGTGGAGCCCTGATGCTCGAGAAACACTTTGTACTTTCTAATTTTTGGAGCAATGCATTTGAAATTCTCTCTCTTTGATGTTCAAAAGACTTGCATTATACTCAGTTTTAATGTTTCTGGATCATAGTTACTTTTATCATGTAAGGTAGCAGTTGGAAATATGGTTGATATTATACTGCTTTGTTATTAAGGAATTCCAAGTCAATATATGTATCATATAATAACAAAAAATCCAAAACTAATCTGGAGATTATGAACTGTTTGAATTAAAAATATGATGAGTGACTAAAATACAAATTGGCTCTGGACTTTCCCATCAATGCCCTTTACTTCAGTCCATTCAGAGTATTTGGATAAATTGATTTTCTCTGTTTGCAGCTTTTCACAAGTCTCACATTTTACAACTGTTTTGACTATTCCAGCAAATATCTCCACAAACTGATAGTGAGACCAGTTCTTTTGCACTAATTGCGACTGCTGTGATAATAAGTGCAACATTAACTTTGCCTCTATACCACCCACGTCTGTTCTTTGACAAAGGTCTAAAGAAAGTCAGGAAAAATAACACCTGTCAAAGCAACAACAAAGAAGAGAGGAACACAAAGGCCACGGCTGTGATTCTTTGTATTATTTTTCCACTGTTGATCAAAGAATAATAAGCTAATGATCACAATAACCTCTGCATTACCAAAGCTGTCTTTTCTCTGCCGTGGAGTCAAACTGTTACCAGACATGAAAATTCCAGTCAGGGTTTGCTGTTTGTCACTACAAACTTACTTTTGATTACTACAGTATCAGTGCCTTTAGGAATATTTCAGGAATACCAAAGTACACCTGTCGCCTGGTTGCAGCGGTAGTCTGTAATAACTAATGATGTTATCTGCTGATGTCAAATGTGAGCGGTGGCGTAAGGCAATCTCAGGCGGAGATTAGAGTCATTCAAACATCCTGCCTGGAATGCAAATAGGAATAGCCAGACTAGTTTGGGGAAAATGACAATAGCTGCAGTCAACTTAAATGCCTTCATCCATCCTCAGATAACACTGAAAATGCAATCAAAATTTTGTCACAATGTATAAATGCTGCTGCTGATGTTGGATAAGATTTTTTTTTAAAAAGGAGTCTTGTTCCTGCTGATTTTAACTAACTACCACGAGCTTGTCAGTCTCAAGTAATTGTTGATTTGCTGTTTTATGTTTGCTTCAAATTGACAGTTTGGTGCAAGACTTTGAATTTCTGACAAGAAGCCTTGTTCTGTCGATATCATAAGATAACTATTCGGTGGATATGTGATATATGACAAAACAAACCAATAAAATATTTTCACTCCTGAGTTCTGAATACCTCCTTTCCATTTCACCCGTGGTCAGTGCTGTACTGGTATCTTGCTAGGTGTGTAAACTTTCTGTATCATTTTTTGTTGTATTATTTTGCCATGAGTGTTTAACCTTTGTGCATACACTTTATACCCTTTCCATAAAACATGCAGGTTAAGAAACTGCAGCCCACTACACACTACTGGAGGCACTGCCTTTAAGGTAAGAGTCAGGGAACAAACGTCTCCCGTGAGCAGTTATCCCCATAAATTAGATAAGAGATTGTAGCATGACTGGCTGCAGGCTTACTCGGAGACAGACACTGATACATTTCTCTGGCTATTTTCAGGCGAGTCATCAGTAAAGCCCTCTACACGGGGCAGCAGGTAGCTATACGCTGGATACTTGAGTGGAGTAAATTTTAGGATGTGGTTCACTCAAACTACAGCGGAACATTAATGAACTCCAAAGCAAATTCATCAAATTTAATTAGCCTTTTTCCACCTGCAGCCCACTTTATTCCAAGGGATTGTAAATTCATTTTTTAATATGGTCTGATACTTATGAATGAAGTCTGCACGGAAAAATGCCCATACTTCTTTCTGTAAGGACTCTTCTCCCTATTAGACATACAACTGTTTACTGTATGCAGATATTCTCCCTCTGTATCATTTTCATACCCTACTGTAAGTAATGGAGACACCTTGGACAGGGTTAATGGTGAGGTTGCAAGCATTAGCAGAGGACTGGTGATCCATGATAAGTTAAAGGACTTGTAATTTAAAAGACTGAGGACTGTGGGGATTTCAGCTCTAAAGTATGTCTTGGAGTGAATGTGACAAATGGTCCACTATTTGTAACAGGGACACACACAGTTCCCTTAGAGACCACAGGTCCAAGTGCAACCAAATTGCCCTGTCTATTTTTCACCCATAAGGTTAAGTGTGTGCACACTATTGCTAGTAATTGCTGCTAATTTAGACTTTATTACGATTAGTGTTGACAAGTTTAATGGGAGTATAAAAGCTCAAGACAGAATCGTTTACGGGGCTCAGAGGATAAAATATATCGTTTTTGCTCCAAAATATCTCCTTTAAATGACTAACTTTTGTATGTTGTGGTATTAACACATTTAATAAAGTGCTTTGTGCTGACATTTGCCCTAAAAGAAATAAATCTTGACATGTTTGCTTGTGTGTATCCACATCACAGCCCCTTGCCTCTCACCGAGTCACTCGTCAACCCAGAAAAGGGCTGAAATCCCTTAAACAACGGCATGGAAATGTTTTGCCTGCCAGAGAAAATATAGGAAGTGGTCTCAGACTTTTCTTTTAAACACTGTGTCAAACATTGCCTCTATTTGTGGTATATATTTACAAGTTATCTTACTTTCCAGATCTGCTCATGCTCTCCAGTTTTCCCATCTCCCTCTGTGTTTGAGTTTATACAAAGTACGTCTGCTACACTCGGCTAAGTTCTCACAACTCATCAACTCCACAGAAACTCATGAAACATTATTCAGTGAGGCGTCTTGTTTTCCTCCTTCCTGGTGCTTTCTGACGCTTCCTCGGGTTCACATTTCTATTGTCGTTCCCATGCAGCTGGTGGTACGGCACAAACATGTAGCATTTTCTTCCTTCTAAAACTGATCAGTTTAATGATCCCGGTTCAAAGACTGCTCGTTCCCACCGGCTGAACTGTGAGGATAGCTTCGCTCGATAAAGTCAGCCCACGTAGCCACTTAACAAAACCAAATGACAAGAGCGGATTCATACGTTGGCTGCTGGAGCAGTTTGTGGATTTTGGTTTTTACCGCTGCAAATTCTATTTCATGGGAAGCAGCTTTGTGAAGTGTTCTCTCTGTAAATCCCTGTATGTGTGCATAGGGCTCCATGTGGCAGTGTCAGCTGCAGTGTTTCCCACTGCAGGCATGCCTCTGTGTCTGCTTATGTTTATGCACACATGGTAAGAAGATATGCAAACAAAAGTTTGAGCATGTGTATCGATTAGACCCAAACTAATGCTGGATTTTGGGAGCCAGTGCCAATATTTGGGAGTACAAATGTGCCAATGACAATACATAGACTTTACAGATAGAGGACACAGCGGGGAAAGCTCATGAACATTGAAAAACTTTCAAGCTGTGCTAATCAAAATTTTGAATTTGATCAAATGATAATGAGTAATACTAAATGAGCCGCACATATAATGAACCTAGGACGAGTGATCAAAAACTCGGCAGTTTCAAAGAGGCGGTTTGCATCATAAGTTCTGGTAAAACAAACTGTACACAGCCCAGCATTTAAAAGTAGAGAGATAAAGTTAGCGACTAGATGGTGCACATCGTGGAGCACGTAGCAACTTATTTTTTGCTCAGATGATGGAAAGACTTGGTGGAGATAAAAACAAAGCCAACAGGAGAGAGAGTATCAGACTTGATGCATCAGATGGCCAGAAGGATGACTACATACAAAAGTTGTTGCTGAGTCTCCAGGATGTGAAACCAGGCAACTGTTATCTGTAAGATCCTCTGCACCCAAGTTAAACAAAAAACTATTAATGCTACTTAAACAATCTCTCCATTTCATGTAGGTTTCAGGGTTGCAACACCTCTACACTCATACAAAATGCATCTGTTGTTAATGTTAAGACTTACACTTGTGTTTGTCATAATGTCCTCTGTGATAAAGGTCTGCAGGCTGATATCCATAAACTGGCCTATTATTTTTTAAGAACCTCTTAACTTAAGACAAATATATATTTTAAAGGCTTTCAGCTCATTGTAACAGTTATTAGTATTAACAAAATCTGCATCACCATCTGCTGTGCTGTGATATTTTACTCGGCCTCCTCAGCAGCCGCAGAGTGTTGTCAACAAAAGAAACCATCTCTGGAAACAACAAAATTATGACGTATAAAGGATGTTTTACTGCCTTATGTCCCTCCTGCTGACATGCTTTATAAGTGATATGACAACAATATTAGAACTAGAAAAATGCAGTATATTTTCTGGCCTTGAGTCAGGAACTGGTTTGGAGGGAAATCGAGGAGGAAATGAGCCACCAAATGTCGAGGACCTCTGCTAAAAAAAAACAACTTAAAAATGCACAGATCCATAAGTCATATTTTGTCAGTCAGCCTCGTCTCATCCCCTTGGCACCTGCTGTCATCGGGTTTAGGATGAAAGAGAGCTCACATCTTAAAGACTTCAGCTAATTGTGATGTTGAATACTGATTTTAAACCCTCTGTGAGAAAATGGGCAGAAACGTTGCCCTCAGGGACTCGTCACGACCTGTCAAAACTTCGAAATGGAGCTACAACCACGTTATCAAACTATGTTAATCAAGCCCTTGTTCACTCGCTGCAGCAAATCATCGACTGAGGTGCCATTTACATGCGGCGTTAGTCGCAGGCAACACATGTGGTCTTTCTAATCCACAGCAAGTCAATAAATACATATTGATAAAGGTCATTTTGTTGACTTGAATACAGTCATTGAAGCTAAAATGCCACTTTTAGTACATGTGCTGCAGGAGCAAGCATAATCCGCAGTAAGTTAAATTAGACTATTTAGGTGGATTACAGTTGATATGGTGGCAAAATGTCAAAACGAAAATCTGGTTAATCCTACTATGATCTTTAAATAGAAAACGTATTAGTTGAGGTTTTAGGATTACGATTATAGTGAGGAAGGAAAGCAGCTTTTGTAAGATTTGGGGAGAAGATTTGAACTCTGATTAACTTCAGACTAGAAGGTTTTTTGGGTTTTTTTTTTTTACACTACACTGAGGAGACTGTGTTTAATGTGTTTCATCATACTGAAGAGTGGAGGCACCGCAGAGAAACTCAAGCAGAAGAATTCAGAGGCTACAGAAAATGATCTCACCTGAAGGGCTTAAAAGAGTGACGTCTGATTTTAAAAAATTCAACAGCTTTCCCCGACCTGAGAACTGACTGGACGCTGGAGAGATCACGTCTTTGATAACTTCCATGTTTTGACAAGCTCATGCGTCTGCTTTTGAAATATAACTGGCGGTGCAAAATGTTCCTTACGCGGGTCCACGATGCACAAGACAAATCACAATCTTTCATGACATTGGAAACGCATGTCAAATAAAATCATTAAAGGCTTAAAGTGGTTAATGGAATTAAAATTACAAATCACCATTCTCCCCGTGATTACCTGTCCATTACGATGCAAAACTTTCGAAACGCTTTGTCTCCCAACTGCATCATAACCCAGACTTAATGGGATTCTTCCTTCATTCATTCAAGGTCAAAGCTCATCACTCCCACAGTCCTTTGCATTGTAAATCTTCTTCTCTACGTGTCCGTGGGGGGAATCGAGTAATTGAAAATTCTCTATTACAGTCATCTGAATATCAGTATTCTGCCAGTAAAAAGTGATTCAGTGTTTATGAAAGGAAATCACAGAGGTAGACCAAATGAAGAAAACACAACCGAGCGTATTAAACACTTGTCTTGATTCCATGTTTTCTGCTGAAGATATCTGATGCACACTGACCGAGATGTTTTCATCCCCGTTAGTGAAGCGGGTTATGAACTCGGTTACTCCATTAGTGAACCAGCCTCGGTGTTCCCGGTTAGTTATTTGAGATTATTATCAGATACAGCACCAAACACTCAGCTAAATGGGTACGGTGTACTGGCACTCATCCAAGTCCTGACAAACACATTTTTTGTCCACTAAGAGCATAATGCAGCGTGGCGTGGCGCTGCCTCCAACCACTCCATCCAAACAATGCGCCACAGTGATGGATCGGTATCAACAAGGCTGACGCCGGTAATTTATGGCTAGGTGAAAACTCAGCTTGCTGGATAACCACCTGCGCCGCACAAAACCAGGTAAAAAAAAAAAACAAAAAAACATTCAATTCAAATTCAAAGAAAACTCATTAACTGTTTCCTATGAGCTGCAAGCATTTTCAATCAAGCAATACAACAGCAATTAGCTTCCCATGAATGATTTGTTCCTCAAGACCCTCTCGAGTGCTGCTTGGAAACAAACATGTTCCTGGAAAACAGTCACAAATTCACAATCTTTGCGATACAATTTGGGGGGGGGAAGATTGAATTGCAATATTAAATTAGTTTATTATCTCCTCCTACAGCTGAGAGGAACTGTGATCAACACCGAAGATTACAGTCAGTCACTTTAAACTAGCCATGTGCTAGGATTTCTTTCAGGGATGATTAAAGATACAACAAAGATAAGCATCCAATTTTTTTTTTTTGAGAGAGGATGGAGTCATCGTTTGAGAGGTAGGTTAAGTATTACTTCATCAAACCTGCACTTTGAGAGATGACATACAGCACGAAGGCAAAGAGAGAATAATGAAATGTCTTGAAATAAAAGAGGAAAGTTAAACAGAAACAAGTGATATTACAGTGCTGCTTATTCCCCCCCAGGATGAATCTTTATTATATTTTCCTTTTTGGTTGATGTACAATACAGTTGTTTAAACAACAAGCAAACCAGACAAAGTCAAGGAGAGCTTTGTCTGATGCTTCTTTATCTGCGTTGCACTCAAATAAAATGGGCTCATATGATAATAAAACAGCCATATTTAACTCGGTTTTTCATTCCTGCACAGGACAGCAGTGAGAACAGCGAACTCAGGTAACATGACAGGAAAAAAACATTTGCAAAGATATCACAATGCTTATAAATTTCTGAAATAACAGCATAAACAGTCATATAAACATGTTTAATATTTTTCATGATCCTGATTTATTATAATATTAATTTAACCCTTTGAAGTACGACTGAGGAACTGCATCATTTTTTCTCCTTTGGTGACTTGTTTCTTTTCCATAAAATAAAAAAAACTGACTTTAAGACTGGTCTTTACAGTCCAAATTTACCTTTTATATTAATAGCCTATTTTTTTCAGAATTTAACTGGCTCGTTGTTTATTGTTACTGGTCCTGCAGCCAAATAAAAAATAACTCTTTTGTTCAGTAATTTAGTATTTTATGATAACATTTCAGTGAATATAAATAAATAAAACAGAAAGTGACACTTACTTAAAAGATTATTTATGTGAACCCAAAGCTTACTGTTCATTTTATAATGCTGCTGCAGTACTCCAGGGTATAAAGATATCTATAAGGATATACTGTCTAATGTCACATATGTCTAGGACTCTTGTATAACTTGTATATTCCATTTCTGCCAATCAACACATGGGACAACAACAGGGCCAAGTTCATGTTGTTCTGTCTTCTTTAAACTTTTCAAATTGAAACTTCATCATCACTTGGACATGTATTATCAGCTGTGAGAATTTTTTTTGAGTGAATAAGGATCTCCTGTCAATGCATAAAAACCTTTACTGCTGACTGAATTTCACTCGTACTGTGCGATGTACTGGTGAATGAAGCGTTCTACTTGATTGGATACATAGTCAAATGGAGTGCAGAATGAATCAAAGCACAGTAAGTCTGCTTGCAGCACAGCATCTTTTTCTGAATGATTTCGAAAAATACTTTGCAGAAGGATGAGGTTTGTTTAGACATTTGAAATGCACGGCAAACATTACGCTGTTTTCACTGATTACTGAGAAATAACTTGTCTGAAACGGACCATTAAGAGCAGCGCTGATGAATAATCAGAGCAAACAAACTTAGACAACTAATGACAACAGGCAGCTTTGTGACCTAATCATCACAGCAAAGCAATAATGAGTTATGAGCAAATTTATGAAAGTATCTGTCAGATCTAGACAAAACAAGCACTTCTGTGCATGGATGAAAAAACATCCATTTGACCTTAATGAAACACGTTAGGAAAACAAATTGGGGCTTTTTCATTCAAGATACAGGGATGCAACACACATTAAAAAATATTTTTCTCTTCTTGGAAGCCAAGTTTTCTTCAGAGATCACTGAGCAAAATGTGAAATCTGTGCAGAATTTCACCTCAGGCCATTACCCTTAACACAAGTTTTATTCACAGTCTGCCCTCAGCACAGCACAATGTGCAAAATGAAACATTCAGCTTTTGCAAAAACTGACAACACTATAAAAATAACAACCACATCGTGAATACTGGATTATATTAAAGTACCGACTGCATTAAAAGCCAGACGACTGCTTCAAATAGATAGTTCAAACAATATTAAAAGTCAGTGTAAGCTTCTCTGAACAGAAGAAGGGCCAGTCTGTCAGATCTGGCAGGAAATAGAACAGCAGATACACTGTGCAGAACTACAGCATGTTAAGATAAGAAAGCACAAATACTCACTGTGGTGAAGTTCACAGGGTAGCAATCCTCTCCTCGAAAGGTGCACTGCAGTAGCATATCATTGATATCATGACCTGTACGGTTATAGAAATCAGTCATGTTGAACAGTTTTGGCTTGAAGTTCTGGAAGTTTGCCTTATCCTTAAGGGCAGCCTGAACTTCGGGCTCAGCCAGGTGTGGGTTGGCTATTTGGTAGTTATTATTGAGGAGGGCAAGGAGCTCCCCAACATGATAGAGGTCGTTTTTGGTGATTTTGGAGAAGCGGAACTCGTTGAGGTTACAGAAGGTGACAGCTGGGAACGTGAGGTTAGTCGCCGCCACCTCGTCCAGCTTGGTGACATGAGGGTACTCCAGATAATAAGACACCCGATCCATGCAGACCAGCATCAATAGGCATAGTGAACCGAGGAAGGAAAGAGACCAAAGAAACCGACGGAATGTCATGTGCCCATAGGCGAATATGTGACTCATGCCATGTAGGGTGGATATGTTGGCGAAAGCTTGCAGGTTGGAGGGCCTGATGCTTTCAATGCTTTCCTCTGAGCTCCCTTTCATGGTTGCAGAGTGATGTTCAACACAGTCTCCTCAAGAACTTCAGGTTAAAGACTTTGCTTAGCAACAGCAATAGCAGAATCCAACCGGATGTGTTGGTTTGGCACGCTGGTTCTTTATTCTTCACAGAAGTGCTAATAGTCTCAATAGACAGCTACCTTAAAATGGTTGTCAGTCTCTCTAACAGTTTTATTTTCATCACAATTCACCTTCCAGTGGTTGGCAGCTGTTCCTGTAGTCCCAGGTCCCCCTTTTTTTTTTCTTTTTTTTTTTCTTTCAGGCTGCTATTTTATTATCTCCAAAGCTGTGTCTCTCTCACTCCCTGCTCAGCTGTCCTTTGTAGCGACAGACCAACACAATGACAGCTCCAGAAACACCCACTTCTACCAAAACGCAGTGCCTCCTGATTCCTGAGTGGTGTGAAAAAGGGACTGAAATACAAGGGGACGAGAGAAAAAAGAGAGGAAAAGAGAGAAAAAGCAGACGTAAGGAGAGAGGCGAGAGATGGTTTTGGGAGGTGTGTGGAGGGGGGGGGGGGGGTTGCAATGAAAAAAGGCTAGCGTTTGGAGAGAGGGGCTAAGCCTCAGCAGTCAATGGGACCCGTCCTCCTCTAATCGGAGAGAATGCCTCTACATCGCTGTGATAATGGGATGCAATGGTTTTGTGAATGGAGGTAATAAAGAGAGAAATGGCTCACTGGTCCCCTCGCTGCCACCTTCTTCTTTCTCTCGTTGTCTCTTTTTGCTCTTCTCTTTTCTTCCAGGGAATGAAAATGAGGGAGCGGGGGGGGGTCAGAGACCTCCGACCAACCTACCACTGTGCTTGACAACCGGCGTTCACAGCCTCCGCGGGTTCCCACTTCCTTCCCTGCACAGATCCTCAGTTAATAGGGAAGACCACCTCTTGATGCTTTACGTCCACCCCCCCAACAGCAGAACCGCAAAAAAAAAAAAAAAATGCTTCGAGACCTCCAGTTTTAGTCCTGTTAACATACAGATTTATAATCTGGTGTGTGAAGCCTTTCACTCTCTTTTTCGCTTCCTCTCTCTCTCTCCCACCACTCCCCCATTTCTTGCTCTCTCTCTCTCTCTCTCTCTCTCTTTCAGTCTCCCTCTCTCCCTCTTCCTCTTTAGTAGTCAGGATCCATCCCACTGCTGAATGGCTGCTTTGCCTGTGTGTCTGTGCTCACAGGGGAAGTCTCTCAATCTGGACACCACCTTCACTGTGTTATTTTTCTCTAATCTGCTCCAACAGCCTGCACCGACATGTTTCTTTGCATGCGAGACAGCCACAGGTTGCATGTTTATCGCAGTGACATACGTAATTGAGAGAGATGCCACATCCGGAGATGCACAAATTTTAACCTCTTAATAACAATGCAAACAAGTAAAGCAAGCAAATGTGTGACCAAACCAAATGTTTAGATGTTTTATTCATTTTAAATAATTCCTAATTATCTAATTTAATTATTTATTGTCTTCTTTTGTAAGAAGAATGGGTTAAATATTTCCATTTTTGTTGCCCCAAGCCATGGACTAATCAAAAAAAAAAACAAGTCACAGACCTGCAATAGGAGTCCTATGATTCACCGTGTGTGACAACATGAGTGTTTCAGGCTTCATGGGTAATGGAGTTGGTTATGTCGTCAGGGTTAAAATGTCAGCAAGCCATTCTGAGAAACCTTTTCATTTCTCCAAAGACCAAACAAGATTATCACTCACTGGCCACCCAAGGATGTCTAATTATCATAACAATAGGTGAACTGCCAAGGATATGACCATAGCCCTTGAGGATTAAATCAATATTCTACCCTAGTAACCAACCACAGAGACCATAGCAACCATTACCCACAACACTACTGAGGTATGCAATTCAGATAAATCATTAAACCATAAACCATTTTACCCATGAATTTCTTTTTTTTAAAAAAAGCTATGTTACCCACTGTCACAGTCAAGATAGGATTTTTTAAAATTGCTCACAGAAGAAAATGCAACACACTTCTGGAAGTGACAGACCATAATAGTCTTTTCATCTGAGAAGGAGCGCTAAGACTTAGATTGGGTCTACCAAAACAATGTCTCAGGTATTGCAATTTCCAAACTACATGACAGGAGGCTTGTTTGGTTTTTCTACCTAAAAGCAGTACAAGCTAAGAATCAAAACGGAGTCGAGCCCCATTTCAAACTCATAACACCAAGACAACTTAAACACAAAGGACGGTATTCCTTGTCAAAATGTCACTTGACTTGATGTTGAAGATGTTGGCTTTTACAAAACGGGTTGATGCCCGACTCAAGGCTAGCTTCTCTTCTTTTCCTGCTTCGAAATGCATAAAATTCAGCTGCGCTCCATTGTATTCATGGTCATGACCGTTAATGATTAATGGGTTTCAAAACACTTAGCAGTGATGGATGACGCTGTGCTCATTTAACATATGAGACCTTCACTGAGTTTTAATACATCTCCATTCACAAAGAGAGCCGAGTAAGTCATTGCTGCTGACAAACTAAGAAAATTCTTCAATAAGGAGTCGCATCTGAGTAAGTGCTAAGCAAAGATCAACTAAGGATTTTGTTTAACAGTCATGGTAGTTTATTGATATTACTCTACAATGAGGATAAAGTGTAACATCAATGAGCATTTGGAGAGTACTAGAGAATGCATAGAGATGTGGTGCTTGCTGGAGAGACATTAACTAGGAACACACAAAGTAAACAAGCCACAAAAGCAACTGTATCTAAGGATTAAACTGTATCTTCTGATATTGAAAAATGAGAAAAACACTTAACATTGAGGTGATTTCCTATAACTACAGCAATGACATTACATATATGGTTTAATAGTAACTGAATAATAATTAAAAAAATGAATAAAGGGTAGACTATAAAAAATATAACTGACTTCTCCTCATTGGTACAAACATTTATTCACATCTGTATTAATATTTATTATGGCTATGGTGATTTTTATCATCATTGTTCCTATCTGCATTTGACATTCAGTTTCTATATTTGGCAAGAAAATGCAAATACTCTTCGCAGTACATTTGAGTAACATTGTCCTACGTAAAGAATAGCAAACTGAAATTCCAAATTCATTCTGGCAGGCATGCCTGTTGTTGCAGATTGCAGGATGAAAGTGCTGGACTTTTCAACAGTAATTGGCTTTCAAGTGGATGGTAGAATGCACAGCGTAATGCAGTGAATATTAATAAGGAGGGGTAATATTCGAGGCGCTGCTAAGCACTGCACTCTCTTTTTTTGGGGGCATTTGAATTTGACTCTTAACTGTCAAATAATGTGCTGCAAAATTCCTGACCGAAAACACCTCTGGCTTTTAGACTGGTGACTTGTCTGTCTCTGATTTTTTTAATTGAAAGAGAGTAATTCTATTTTCTAATCTGTTTCAACCTGACTTGCCTTTTAAAACAGTTTTTATGCTCTATGCTGGTTTTAGGCTCACAAACAGTAGCCATTTTAACACAGTCTGTTCAAAGTGAGAGCATCCTGCCATCTCTCCGCCTCAAGGCTCGGGATAAAAGTTACAAAGGCAAAATGGGGGGTCATTGTTTGTTGTTGGCCAGGTCTTTCAGTCACCATAGGAGGTAGTTACAGCGCTGGATTGATGTCTGTGTAAAAGTACGAGCCTGTGTGGACAGAGGTGTAACATTTTTGCGATGAGTTAAGTGGGTGATCTACCAGCGGGGGGCTTAAAAATGGCAAACAGCAGTAAGTACAAAACTCAAATAAGAACAGCAGCCAAATATTTCTGCAATTAATAAGGTCCTGGGGTTTGTTTTCCCTCTGCAAGATCAACAACCTTCAAGTTAACTACAGTGGTATTGTGCTATCACTGTGTAAAAAAGGGCTAACATGGTTTATTCTCCTGGTCTACTGTGTCTATTGTTACCAAAAATGTGTTGCAAACACCAGAGAAAAAAAAGCTCAAAACGAAAATTTAATTCGACAAGTAAACAACTCACTTAAATAATACAAAGTACAGCAACACTGTTGCCATTCTTACTATGTAGATCTGAACAATGTTGGACATCAAGAAATGCATTTTAATTACTACAGTGCAGCAAAAATTCCCATGACATGCAAAAGGCCTTTGTGTGATGCAGAGCTTTTTGTGATGCCCACAGTCTGCAGATTTGGAAAGCACCACAGAGGACAAACTCCCCCGGTAGAAACTGAACTCCAAACTACAACAGTTGACGTGTAAACATCATGACGTTAAAGGAGGAGCAGCATCAATGAAACTCTGCACTGAGCTGAGCAGCTAAAGTAGAAGGGAGCGCAAACACAAGCTAACAACAGATTAGACTTCAAGTGTGATCCTTTAGAATGATCGCAACCACTTAGCATTTTGTTTTTTCATGTTTAGCAGCTTACACTTGCACAATGCAACTTAACTGAAGAATATGATTCAAACCGTCTGAGCTGAAATGAGTTCAGTTAGATTGGTGAATAATGTTCATGACCCTTTTTCACCTTCATTGTATCAGACATTTTCTTTTTGTATCTAATAAAAATGCTAAAAGCTGTTCTGTCAAGGTTTGAAACTCTTCTTTCAATAAAAAGCAAAATGATAACACTAACATTTGCCTAAGTGTGGTTATATTCACAAAAAATAAAAACTTACAATATTTGTATGCAAGACTTTGAAACATCTGGCACATTTAGCAGCTGCAGAGTAATAACTGCAGGTATCAAGCTATCTTTTTTTTTTTTCTATTAAGCTACAAACCAAGCAAAACATTCCATGTAGCCTTTAGCAATATGTTCATATGAGAGGCTGCGAATAAACAGAACAGATAGCTTTTTTCTTTTCCTGTGACTGTCAGACAGACGTAAGCAGAGCAGCAGATGTGCACACACACACACACACTCACCTTTTTTCCATCTTCTTTTCACAGATGATACAAGCAAGCGGCAGAAATCTTCCTGACAAAAGAGAAAAAGATGGCCTTCACAATACAGTCAACCAAATGCTTTAAGAGAAAAGGGCCTATTCATATGCAAGCTACTGCTCCATATCTGTTACGTGTTTGTGCAGAACAGAAATGAGAGGAGAAGAAGAAGTCCAAGGCCTTGAACACAGTACTATGTAGACATTAGGAAGTAATTACATACCAAAACTGTAACACTAATGTTTCATTCATCACCACAAATGTACTTTTTTTTTAATAGAAAAATAAATGAAAGCAGATATTTTAGTAAATTAAAGAGAATATTACAGGCTGAGGGAAGTTTTACAGCAAAAAAGCTTTTCATGTTTAACACAAAACGCAAATAACATGGACGAGTTTTTACTGCTCACTGAAATATGTCATTTAGCTTAGGCTGAATATGTATATTAATGCTTTAAATGAATGACTGCAGCTCGCTTAAGGTCCTAAGTGATGAGTCAAGAGCTATTTAAAACCAAAAGGATTCCATGATGAAGCATTTATCACTTAGCATCGCTGCTTCCTTGACATTACATCAACACGTCTCAGGTGTTTGGTTCAACACTGCGTTCAGTTTACTTCACCCTGCTGCATAACCAGCCCACTTGTAAGGAGACTGATGTTACACTTTCTTACTTGCATCCTCTGATATCAGAATGTTAAGGGATTTTGAGATTATTTATGATACATATGCAAAACTGAATGAATCCTCAGTAGCATATTTGAAGCCAATACAACTAGAGCTGCAGGATATTTATCAATGATGGCAATAAATGATAAGCTGATATTGGATAATCCATATTATTGGCCATTTATATAAGCTGACATGAACATTATGAAATAATAGCTAAAATTGAGAAATTAATGCAAGCCTAAACTGCTTTCATAAACCTAACAAGTGTATTATCTACACACTCTGATATAGTGGGTGGGGGAATGCACCTTTAAAGTTGTTTGCTGTAAGCCAATAAAACTCTGACAAGAACAACAAAAACAACAAGATCACACTGTTGTTACACTCATTACATCCAACTGCTGCTCCTGACTAACATCACAAACTGCAGAATGCAGAGCTAAACATGATGCTGCTTTTGTTTCTGAGGAAAACGACATGACTGCAAGGTGCAAATCATGTTCCACAAATGTTTTTTTATCAGTATGAGCCATGAGAACCAGGCTGGTATTTTTTGCCATTCAGAGAGATGTGTTCGTGATGAAAGGTATATTTTGAGTTCATTCCTTTCAAATGCCTGATCTCATCAATCAAACTGATAAAACTTTTATTGAGGAGAAAGGACACACTACACACACACACACACTCACACACACACACACACACACACACACACCACATAGACACTTAATGATGATGGATGCATCTTTGAATTGTGTTATTGGCTTAAACTTTAACTGATTGTGGTAATAACTGGTGGGAAATATCTCATGGATATAAACAGGAAAAAATGTCAGAAAAATGGTCAAATGGTCAAAGTCAGAAGACGTTGACATGTTCAGTAATCAAATCTGGATGTAGTTGGTCCTCAAATATACTATATGATAAATATCTCCAACAATCACACACTGAGGGCCAACACAGATGTCAAACTTTTCATCTTAAATGAGCCAAAAATATTTAATAACACACACGGAAAAAGGCCTGGAGCAAAAATATGTTTACTCCAATTATCAGCATAAAAATCTTATATTTATCAAGATGTTCTTCACATAAAAGCGTCCAGAATCAAATACAAGCTTCGTGATGTGAACACAACACTAAACAAACACATAGTCCCATTAGTGCAATCAGACACCATGGTAACACTAAGTAAAACTGAAACACATAATGTGTCGAACATCAAGAGAGCAGACAAACCCACTGGGGGGCCATTAAGCCGTACTACTGTGCACTTATTGATGCAAAGTTATTTTAAATTATATAGTATCAGAAATTTATGAGTATCTGAATGTGACGAGGGGATATGTTCAGAATATGTCTAAATGATAATTTGCAAAGGAAACCAAAAACCAGTCATAAGCACACAGTTGAATTACTCCTATGCCTTGCAATTAGTGCAAATTTGTAGTTTGTTTTAACACAAAACAGTTCATGCACTAAGTAGCTGAATACATTCGGAATTAAACTGATAGTGGCTTAACACAGCAGTCTACTATATTAGGAAGCTTCATGATTAGACAATATGACCGCAAATACCCAAATATGTCTGCATTTTGTCCGACTGACACACTAAATAAGATGAAATGAGTCTGGGCTTTTGAGACTGGGAATTTTAATTCAGCCCTGTTCATAATACCATACATTTTTAATAAGCACAGCCACCGAGCACTTTATCTGAAAATAACGCAGGCTTGCACATAGACCAAGACTGAGTTTACTTAACAGTGAATATAACTGTAATTGTAGCTGTAAAGTGTTTTCCTGTAAATGTTGTAGTATCTTAAAATACCCCTGGGTCTTGTGAACGTTTATATGTTGCAAACCATGCAGGAAAGATTGCAAATGATTACAGTGGAACCTACTACAGGCATGCAACTCCACAAGAAGAGCTCATGAAAACTGAAAACTGGTGCAAGTGTGCCACCCAGTGGACACAATTGTTATGTGCAAGGGTGTAACTTTTCGATGGTGTAATTCAAGTTCAATTTATCACGTAAATTGAGAACAGTGCAAAAAAAGAAAACAAACGAAAAACCAAAAAATACAACCTGTTTAAATATCAACTAATGCATATTATCTTAACTTTTCTTCCTTCTCGCAATCATTACTAGTTTAATTTTAAAGTTGAGCCTAATTTTATCCTCTAAAAAACAGACCAGGTGAGCTTCATTAGTCACTAATTAACGCTCGCTACATAAAAAGCTGTTCACGACCCAGAAAATCAGGAAATTTATCCTTAAACAACTTAATACAGCATCTGAGTTAATATTGTCAAAGTTCACACATTTGACACATTAGAAATGACTAATGACATTTCAAAAAAGAAGGTGAAGAGTTCAAGTGAGAAAAGGGCGAAAAGAAAAGTAAAGAGGAGGGAGACTTACGCCATGTACATCTATAAAGTTTTGAAACAGGTGGGTTAACAAAAACAAAGGGCTTTGCCTTTGTTTTCCTGTCTTGACAAATTGAATAACAGTCTTTTTCAATCTGTGTTCAAAGGTTCATCCGGACACGGGGATTTCAAGCCGAGCCATGAGCATCATGAACTCCTTCGTGAACGACCTGTTTGAGCGCATCGCCACGGAAGCGTCCCGGCTGGCTCAGTACAACAAGCGCTCCACCATCACCAGCAGAGAGGTGCAAACTGCGGTGAGGCTGCTGCTGCCCGGGGAGCTGGCCAAGCACGCCGTGTCTGAGGGCACCAAGGCGGTCACAAAGTACACCAGCTCCAAGTGAAGACCTTGGTGCTCTCCAGTTTATGTCACTGCTTTTTGACATCAGTGCTTTGTAAGCTGGTTGTTTCCATAAATGCATAAAAATCTGATTTCTTTTCTCTTGTCTTTCATCCTTTTTTATTTTGAGGGGAAACGTAGTAACATGACAGAATTAACCACTAGATGGTGTAATTGTACATGTTTCCATTACAGGCATATTGGGTCATTGTCTCTTATAAACAGGCCTACAAAATGTCATGCATACAGGGGAATAGGACCAACTGTAGCTTACTAATGCCCTTCTTTCAGCTTATAAAAAGCTTATTTTACGCATTTGCTCTAGAAATGTTCCTATTCTCCACAAACACCTTGAGAAATGTTGTTTACTTAACTCAACTGTGCAATATTCCAGTAAAACACATGCATGAGGTCAATACCAACGTATTTGCTCACCACTATTTGATTGAACATAGCCCTTAGATTATTTTTGACTGTATTAAAACTCCTGAGTTTTTATAAGACACAGAAATGAAATTAAAACACGTCAAATTCTGAAAAAAAACCCAATTATTCTAATGCATTCAAATCTAACATATTACAACTAACTCCGCACTGTCAACATATCAGAGGAAGATGACGATCATAACAGCTTCAACTCTATAATGGGTGTATATTTAATAATCTGTGGATACTGATTTAAACATGACATCGCCAGAAGAGGGATAACCTTATAACATTATTTCTGATAGCAGACAATAGTAGGTCGATCATTCAATTTCTTTTTAATATTTTTTTAAGTGTAGGTCAACCACAGATTACACTATCTCTTCACGAGACACACTCGCAAATCTGCTCCGACAGGAGGGTGCGGGAGGCCGCGACATTGACACCTGTTGATCACAAGCCGGAGCTCATTTAAAACCACAGACAAAAGCTTAGCTTTGGAGAGTCAATTTATCTCCTCTTGACTGTACATAACCTTTTATTCCAAACCACGCGGCTATGCAGTGTTTCAAATATGTCTCTTGAACATGATGGAAAAGACGAAAAAAACAAAGAAAACTATTATTGTACGACACTTACCGATGTATTAAAGACAAGTCCAAAATTTCTCCAAGTCTCCATCCGTCTGCAACAAAACACATCTACCACCTGCGACAAGTTTACAAACTCCCTTTCACGTGTTGTTGAAGTTGCTTCCGTTCAAAGAAAGATGTCAACCGGAAGTTATATTTCTTACTTGTTTGGTAGCCCTTATTGAAACTAGTAAATAGATGGACTGTATCATACAAGTGGTAATATACACTTGAACGTGTTTTTTGAGATGCAAACTGAATTGATTGTTTCAGCTGATTAAAACATCATCAGCAATACAATGACATGTCCTAGCAAATTCAAGTCCTTTTATGATTAGAAAATCCCAACAAGCTACCTTCTGTTTTACATAATCACTTAGCTCGTAAGACCAATGCTCACACTGTTAACCATGCTGTTCTGCTCTGACTGTGATAATGGGTAATACATTAATGTTTTAAAGTAGTTCTTAGTTCTTATATTAGTTTAATAAGAACTTTGTCTAATGATCCCTATATATGTAGTCCAAGTTGTGTGAACTATGTGTTGGTTGGCTGCATTAATGCCTTTTGGGGTTGATGTAAATTATCATGCTACTTGACTTATGCTACTTTCAATCACCGTTGTTGTTCATATGCAGTAATGTTAAACTTCATATGGCACAAACACAAACTTCTCACCGTTTTAGCCTGGCTCAATGTAGCAAATGATTGTGTTAAGCTCATGTTCAGGTGGACATTTGTTATCATTAATTACAAATTAGTCACTAATGAAGAGCTGCATCATCATTCATTAGAAATGATACCCACTTACAGCCACTAGATGTCACTGCTTAGCCTATTACTACAATTCCAAGGTTTAATTCAACCTGTAGTGGGCTAATGTAATGATCATTTTGTAAATGTTACTGAAAGAAAATGGTTTTACATTTATATTATATGGTTTGTATCCAAGAACATAAATCTGTATGTGTGTACACATGTATAGATTGCTATATATCCTTATCCCAAGACCAATCCCCCACCAATCCAAACAAAGGGCACATTTTCCCGTTGTTTTTTCTCTCAGAAGTTTGACTGCTGGTTTACTTGAATGTTCAAGTGAAGATAAATTCCCTTTTGAATTTCAAAAGATGCTGATGCTGATGCTTGGGGTACAGCTCCAGATCAGGGCTGAATCAGGTGTGACTCCAGGTGTTTATTGGTCCAGACACTCCAATCTACCACTGCCATGCCAATTCTACCCACACAACACTCAAAGACCAATGATTTAGCAAAAGCATATGCAATACAATTTTTATTCAAAATCTGGATGCCAGAATTATCATTAAAGTTTTAAAGCTTTGAACTTTCTGGTACAGCCTTAATTAACTAATGATAAAACTTTCATAAATTCTTCAAACTGGTCTATTTATTAGGGTTTAGAAAAACAGGTGACTTGTAATCACCCTTCTTCTCATATATAACAACAGTAAAATGGCATCAGAGGTACAAACTGTTTATATTAAAATACCACAAAGCTTTTTTTATCTACTAATGGTTTTAACCTCTAACGCATTCATCCATACCCTGACAAGATCCATTATTCAGTTAGCTTTAAAAATGGACATATTTATAAACTGACAGGGGAGATAATGCAACATTGTGTCCTTGTTATGTATTCTAATCAGGTTTTTAAAAGACGACACTGTCAACTGAATAGTACTTGATTACAGGATAATCACACAAGCGTTTGCACCAGTCCAATCTGCATAAAACGGGGGAACTGATAAAGGTCTCTCTAATTAGGATGGTGTTTACATCAGCCTTTACATACACCTATTAGGCTGCGACCCTTGTCAACATCCTGCAAAGCCAGGCTCACTGTGATAATGCACTTGGATGTGACTCCCACCGCTGACTGTTATTGTTGAGGTGCCCATTTTAGATGTTTCCCAGTATTCTTGGTAATGATATGAAATCTACAGATGTTATTATGAGGGTGATACAGACTCTGATGGCTGTGACTTTTTTCATGATTATCTTAGCCATTTAGGTTTTGTTTCTTGCACCCTTCCCCATATCCCCTCTCATGCCCATGCCAAGCGGTAGTCATCGCTGTCTCCTTTAGGCGGACTGCTATGAACACATTATGGATGGGTGCATTAGTGAATGATGCCGAGCACGGGCTGGCTTGCCTTGTTTTCGTGTGAGAGTGCATCATTAGAAAATGTTCCACTTGGCAGGGAAGCGCGTATTAACTGCAACCGCAATGAAATGAGGTTGTGATAGATGGTTAAAGTTATACAGGACTATTAGGTTGAAATATGAACCTCTCAATTGTCATGATGAAACAGAGGGCTATTTGCATGGTGATCAGTGCATTGAGAGACAATTGGAATCTGCAAAGACCGATACAATACATTATAGGTAGTGGGCTCAGAGCTGAGGGAGTACAGAAAAAGTAATCATGCTTCCACAGAATAGTTTGGAGCCACTGTTCAGTTCAAGGGTCTATAAATTCATTTAGGTTCTCGACCAACATCTCAAGCACCGTGATGAGACCTGAGGGAGATTTCCAAAACAGGGAACCTTGTCTAATCCCTGTTGTTGAGTCTCATGAGCCACATGTATGAAAGCAGACCAGTATTGATTGACTATCAAAGGTGCTTTAATTGAAGACCTAAAGCAGACTTCATGTTCTTGCCTTAATGTGTCCATATGGAGCATCAGAGTCAATATATTACAAAGAAAACTAGAATAGGTGTTAATTAGAACCTACAGATAAATGTTTAAATGCATCAACTAGCTTCCCTTTATATAATGTTGCTAGCCAATTACGCATGCTCATTATGTCTCATCGTGTTGCCATGGTGACCCCCAAGTCATTCGATCATTGGAATACAAACTTCAGACCCGCGCTGTGAACTGAAACATGTAAATTACATATTAATTGCTCTCTTGCTAGCACAGAATTTCCCATATGCCAGATGTGATCTGGCTTCCTGTGATAGGAATAACAATTAGAAACATATAAATCATTAAAATAAGAGATACCTGATGGATAATTGAATGCTCTGATGTCATGGTGACATGCTCCCTAAACTTAGACTTTCGCCAGTTGCACCGACTCTGTCTTGAACTAACAACAGATCCAATTGCAAAGCCATTAGCATTTAATATTACTGTAATTACTGTGTACATTTCATTATGTTCTCAGTATATTAAATGACTGCTCACTGTGGAGGGAGGGCTATAGTTTAATCTCTTTCTGTATTGCTGTGTGCCACAGTACTCAAAACAGCATTAAGAGGCACATAATCAGAGGGAACTAATTGCCTATGATTGCATAAATGAAGTGCCTCACTCTCATCAGTGCTGTTGCTGATGTCCAGCCTCTTACCGCCTTGGGAGAAGAAGGCAGTTGACCACAATGCAGAAAACCTTGGAGAGACAGCTACTGGTGGGTAATGTGAGGAAACGAAAGGTTTAATATGTCCACGGGGGGCTGTTAGGGCAGGGGGTGTTTCGACTGCTGATGTTTTTTTGTTGCCATCAGAGTTGCCTCCGCTTCACAAGAGAAAAAAAGAAAAAAGAAATAAAAAAAGAAACATGAATGCCCACCATTTGAGAAATGAATTTATCGAAGTCGCTGTCTTTTTCCCCATTAGTAAGTGTTTAGTTCAGCGTTTTAAATAATTGCGTTACCAGGAATGATATTTAAAATACATTTGGGAGTCAATGAGGCGGGAAAGTGCCTACATGTTTTGCTGATGACACCCGGGCCATTTGGAAGACATCAAAGTAGAGAGGAGGTAGCCCAGATGCATATTATAAACTCATTATGTATATCATTTAAAAGGATGTACTCCAGCCGCAAAAACAATATTCCTAGTCTCTCTCTGGTAATGTGTGTTTTCAAAGTTGAAACTCTTACTCGCCTTCAGTTTAATGTGGCATCTATTACCAAACTGTAACATAAAATAAATGACCTTGATTTCCATACCAGAACAGTCGTTAAGGTACAGCTGAAATGCAGCGATGCTTCTGTTTTTAAATGGAAAAGAAGGTAAAACAAGAATATCACATCTTCTCCACCTGTGGTGGAGACCTTGTTTTCGATGGAGCTTACAGGCATTCTGACATACTCCAACACTGAGGTGGATAAACGAGCATTAAATAAGTACTGTTGAAACAAAAACTGCAAGTATTTTATACATGTGATCTCAGAACATTGGTTAATCAATCTCTAAAAACTCAAAGGTAATTTTAAGTCTCTTTTTTCACAAAAAAAAATATCCTTGGTGTCCACAGAGTTAAAAGACAGATCAGTTGGGATCAGTTTTTGCTGCTGGGTAGATTTTCTACCAGCTCTGGAAAATGGTGGCCCATCAGTCAAAAGAGATGTTTGTCGGTAGCTTTGCAAGTAGGCTTAAGAGGCTTAATTATGTGCCGTCCCTCTGCCATCAGAACACTACACACGGGGCAGAGTGACACAGCGGTTGCCAGTCATTCAGGCTAATGTTCTAATGGAGGGAGCCATGTGGATACATAAAATCCATTAAGGCTCTCGAAAAAAAAATCCTCAGTAGAAAAAGACATTTTGCAAACACACACTCACAGGGGCTTGTAATAGGGCATTCTTGTTTGCTCTTCCTATAAGAAAAAAGTCAGGACAATTTTTGACCTTAAAAGTTGCCCACATGTTTGAGGCAGCAGTGAAAGTTGAGAATGGTAAAGGCTCTTAATCCAATGAGTTGTGGACTATACTTTATGTGGACTATTCTTGCTCTGCATATTTAGATTAGGAGTGGTAGAAAAACACTGATTATATTTGGAATGAGTCATATTTTTTCTGTCATGAACTTTAAAGAGTCTATATATAACATTTACTGCCACTAGATGTCACAATAGAGCACAAACATCTTAGACCAAAACAAATGGAGGCGTTTGCCACACCTCTACCTCTCCTCTAACCAGACACAGTTGTTCACTCTTCTCAAAGTCACCAGACTCCTTTTATAAAACCAGTAATACTATCTTATGGATAAACCTGAAAAACACCTCATTTTAACCGGACGGAAACAAAATAAAACTCACCAAAACTGTCTTGGATTTTCTTTCAACTAGTCCGACAACAATCAACTCTGCTTTGGCCACAACAAACTCTTAATTCACATAGCAAGATGTGAAAAAAATGGGGGTTTCGTTGTGTGCAGCCTGTTGCATGCAGAAGTGTGAGGAGAAGATGTGTGGAGGTGCAAATCACGTCAACATACAGAGAGAAGATATGAAAAGAAAAAAGACTGGAGGAAAAGTACAGAAAGAAACAATCTCTGGTGAAGGCTGAGTTCAGTCAGAGACTGAGTTAAACACAAACACAAACACAAACACAAACACAAACACAAACACATGCACACACACACACACACACACACATACACACATACACACACCCTTGGTGTCAAGAGTTGCTCACTATCTTAAGGCTAACATACAGTTAGGATTTCCTGCTGTTTGGGGCAATAAAACACAAACGATTCCTTGATCAAACTCACGAGTAATGCAGGTTAAAAATGTGCTTCACTTTCAGCCCTAATCTTTTTTTGAATGGAGCCAGCAGCTTCACAGGTGTCACATGCACTAACAGCTTGGAAGCTTAAATTAAAAACACACACAGACAGAGTGTGGCTTTATTCTCTGCTTTGGAAATCATTTCTTAAATATGTATTTACATAGCAAATAGTTGTTTGCTGCTATGCTAATGCTCAAATTCTCATATACAGATCCTCAAAATTTGTAAATGTACTATGACCTGATTTTTTAAACAAACCTAATCTCCCTTATGCTGCTGATTGACATTTAGTCAAATAGAACACTGTGTAATTTTAAAAACCATGTTCTATCCCCCCTCAGCAGCATGTTTTGTAGCTAAAAACACGAGTTTATTTAACACATCTGACACTTGCAGCCTGACAGGCCTCTTGAGTCGCTCCTGTTAGAGGCTCAAGTGGCTGCACGTGAGACATAAAAATAGCATTACTTGTCACACTGCAGGGAGGGTCTCATACCAAATATCAAAACAACTCTGTGAACCAAGCCTGAGAACAGCCGGTGGGCACATCGTGGACGTTCGCCAGAGAGAATCAACAACGGAAACAGAGACACAGGCCTCTTTTGACGGTCTCTCTCACTTATTCATATAGATCTTGCACAACCACTTTTCACTGTGAGGAGGCGAGCCGCTCGGCATGTCGCGAGGCTCCTTTGTCTTTACACCCATGGCCTTGCGCTCTCTCGCACTTGATGAGGACATGCTGGAGAGACACAAGTACAAGAAGCAGTTGGCGTCCCATCGTCTCAATAGCTATATGCTTAAGAAGGAGGCCAGAGACAGGGTCTCGCCGGGGTCCAGCACCACCATGCCAGCAGCAGTCTGCCATGATGTGGTCATCCAGAACGCTCTGTACACAGGAGACCTGGAGGCCATGAAGCACTTCTTTCCCAAAGGAACCACAGCATCCCTCATCATCGAGCCACAAGGAGGGGAGATGCGCTGGGTCGCCACAGGGGAAGGTAGGAAACAACATCTGTCACCGTTAGGAAATAATTAATTAAAGAATTCATATGATTTGTCATGGCAAAATTAGTTTATTGTATTTTCCACAGATTAAAATCAAAAATGAAGTTTTTAAAACTAATTTTTATTTTTAACCGAGGTGGCACAAATGACCTATGTTGTTGTGAAAAGCAGAGAAAGTAAATCACAACTTAAAAACAGATTTTCAGATGCATCCATTAGCAATTTGTAACTGTTACATTTCACCCTGAGATGGTATTAAAGAAACAGAGATGCAATATTTATAGAAACAGAGTGTGAGGTAATATTTATAGAAACTGTCACATGTCCACCTAACACCAAAATCAGACTGGAATCAATTGTAGTCTTTTACTGATGACAATATGAGTTGCAATATAGGTTGTATGCTTTATTTTTTTATGGGATTAACTAACATTTTGTGTCAGTTTTGGCTGTGTAAGTCTTTTGAAAACCAATTTTCCAGACTCTGAGAAAAGTGTTGTTGACTAAATAACATTAATAATAGGCCTATGCAATGCTTATTGTTAACATGATTATTAATTTGTCAACATAATGTATTTTCCTTACTTTAATGGATGCAACAGAGCATTGTCTGTTGACTTCAGTGGATTAGCTGAATCGCAGGGCAGGTGACCTGTATCACACCAGTCATTGGCTCTCACACCATTGCAGCCAGTAAAGTTTATTAGGTCAACCAAAATATCACGTAACACCACCCTGAAATAGCCCTGTCTGCACAAACAACCTGCATAAGTGCTTATTTTCATCAGGAGAAATCGTCCTACTAAAACTCAAAAAATAGTCCACGTATCTCCACTATGGCTTATCTGGCACCTAAGGTTAAGTGGCGCAAGCAAAAGAAGTACCGCAGTGATGTGATCGCTACGGCCAAAGCCACAGGCTGCGTCCTGCAGTTCTGGAACTCTCTGCTTGTGGGTGATGAGCTGACGATTCTCAGTATTGTGGACGACGAGGAGTATGAACATCTTATTGATGCCATTTATGACACCAGCAACATTGAAGAATGGAAGAACTTCAGATTTAACTACAGATGCCTGAGTATGTTTATCAGAACTTTGAATTTATATTCCAAACTGGTGACAGTTATGCAGACAAAGTTTAAATCTAAAATTTTTAAGGTAAAAGGGTGGTTAAATTGAGTTTTATGGAGTATTAGTGAGATTTATGTAACCACTAAGACTTTGAAAACTGTTCTTATTGAAAGACAAAACTCTTTGGGTTACCTATATTGGTCATGTCGTCTCATTAACAAAGATCTCATGAGTTGATCTCAAAGTTAACTTTATGCCAATTGTACTTCCCGCCAACAGGACTATGGTCACTGAGCTATGAGCAGGAGCTGACGACACCACTTCACATCACAGCCGGTCGAGGCTTCGCGGACTGCCTGAGGCTCCTGCTGCAGCGTGGGGCCAATGTTGACCTGGCCCCCGGGGGCACCACTGCACTGCACGAGTCATGTGAAAACTGCCAGCCAGAATGTACCAAACTGCTGCTGATGCATGGTGCCAACGCCAATGCGGTCTCTGAAGAGGGCCTTATGCCTCTGCATGTTTGTACAAGCCCCGAATCCTTTGAGTAAGTAAAGCAGAACACAAAATAGAATGCAATCAACTGAGTGAATAAAGCAGAACAAAAGTACAGAATGTGTACTTCATCTAATACAGTGGCTTCAGTGGTTCCCAGAGAGTATGAAGAAAGACTGTGGAATAGCTTAGCTAATTTAAAAAGATAGAAATAATGATTAGGTCTCTAGTAGCCACTACTGCTGAGCGACAGTTGCAAGATAAAGGTAAATGCTAAAATACTATCTGGTGTAACGAAAGCACAAAAGCACAATCAATCGGCTGATAAACTGACTGAGTTATGAAAGTTATGCCACAATTTTACTTAACATTTCTAAAATGATCTGATGTTAGCTAACATTGCCGTCGTCAAATTAGGTCATACAAGATCAAGTATAACTAGCTGCAAAACCCTTGAATTGATTGACAATTATTGCTAATGAATTCAACTTTCTTAAGAGGCAAAGTTTGTTATTACTTCTCTGAAGAGTTATGTAATTTAACTCCACCAGCGACTTATGAGAATACTTGAAGAAATGCAGTTAAGCAGAAAACGTAAAGGAAAGAGAATAGAAACATGATTGAACTTACTGGCAAAAAAATACAGAAAAATTCATGATCACAACTTTGCAAAAACATTTCTAAAGGTATTTTATAAGTAATACTGTTAAATGTCAACCAGTTTAAGATAGAGTTAAGTTAACACATTTAGAAAATGTCCTGATGAGCTCATTTGATAGGACTGTGAGACAGAGAAAAGCTAGGAACTGTTGATCTAATTTATACTGTATGGAAATATCTCTTGTGTTTTATTACAAAACAAAGTTCTGTAATTCTGCCTGCAGATGTGCAAAGTATCTCCTTCAGTACGGTGCAACAATCAATGGTTGCACCACAGATGAAAATGACACTCCCTTACACGTGGCAGCCAGGAACGGCCTCCAAGACCACATCGAACTCTACCTGCGCTATGGAGCAGCTGTGAACAAACAGAACGATGAGGGTCTCACACCCTTTAACACTGCTTGTTCGCAACCCCAGGAGGTGCACGACCTTCAACGTTACTTCAAAGTGTGCAAGACCCTGCTGGATGCAGGGGCTGACATCCACACCATGGACCAGGACAAACACAGCCCTTTGCACATGGCCTGTAAGAATGTAAATCCAGATGTGGTGGATCTGCTGCTTGCTCATGGTGCCAACGTTAACAACATGGATTATGGTGGAGAAGCTCCCATGCACAACATCTTGAAAGTGGTGTGCTACAAGATTCCCCATCAGCCCGAGAGGATTGTCCGTGCTCTGCTCAACCATGGCTCCATTCTGGTTTGGCCTGGAGCACTGCCCATGGTAGGAAAATTAAGAGCTACTTGTTATCTAAAAATACTAATGAATAAAATGTGTGTACATGCATTTCATGTAGGATAAAGCATTCCAGGTTGGTCTATAGTCATGTATTGCATTTGCAGTAAGAACCAATTACTCATCAAGGTGGCTCATTTTGCATAATTAGCGAGTGTTACACATGTAACACCTTGAAAAAAAAATCTTGAAACACTAAACCGAACCTTGCAATATTCCTTGCAGACTTCACAACTTCACATTCAAATCATCCCCATTTCATGGCACAACATGAAGTGTTGCACTCTCTGTGGGAAACAGACTACAACTATCAGTGAACCCACGTGCACTAGACAAAATGCCTGGTTCCTAATTAGGCAAGTGTTAATAGGAGATTAATTAGCACTAATTGCATAATTTCCAGTTAAACCCCTGGAGGGAAGACCAATCTGTTCATTTCACAAGTGTTTAATTACTTTATTTCTTCAGTTCTATGGAGTCACAAGCTCGCTCATGAACTTAAATGACGATTGTATGAATCCTATGGCTTTGCTCAGTTGTTTTGGTGTGTTTTTTTAGGTTTTGAAACACTGCTCTTTGTCTCCACGCACCATCGAGGTTCTTCTGAACGCCTACAGTCACCTTAAAGTCAATGACACCTGGGTTGAGTCCGTGTCACCGGAGGTGTTCAAGGCAAGCTCTTTAAAAGAAATCAATTAATGAATAGGGTTTAACCAGTGTGCATGTTCTAGACAAATGTTTTTTTTATTATTTTTGTTTAGCTTTTAAATATTGTTCAAATATTTAATGAACTGAAATGGTGTCTTTTTTTCTTTAAATTCTTTACATAATAGGCAGAAGCTGCACATTTTGGGCACAGTATTTTGACAGCTGCAAGGCCATTAAAGCTCTTAAATAAATGCAAATTAATTTAGTTTTAATAGTTTAACAGCACTTAAGCATGGGGGTGAGCCACTATGTATATTCGGTTACAGATTTTCTTTTTAAAAATGAGTGACAAAATAACAATAATGCTTCGCTGAATGACCTCATGCCCATCTGTGTTTCACTCCAACCAGGAACACAAAGAGTTCTACGAGTCAGTGTTTTCTCTGACAATGACTCCTCGCTCCCTACAGCACCTGGCACGCTGCAAAGTCAGAGGCTTCCTGAAGGAAAACATATACAAGGTCGTCCCTCAACTTGATCTGCCCACTTTCCTCAAGAACTACCTGCTGCTGGACTACAGGGGCTACGTCCACTGAGAAAGCTGTATAATCGGAAGTTAGACTGAGCCCTGATGAGGCTATGTATGAGAAAAAAGTGGCTTTGCATAACATAATAACATTAAAGATCGTAATTAAAGTAGAGAAATCAACTAGGATGTATTTCATATTATAGAATGTATTTTGTAAGCTTTTCTGAAGCAGCTGCTTGCTCTCTGTCACATTTATTCCAGATCAATCTCTCAAGCACAGTTACATGTTTAATGTTGAACCACAAGAGGGAGCTATAGACTGGAGTTGATTAAGTATTAAAGCAAGTAGGTAATTTTATGTTTTGTATTTTATTTACGTTAAGACCTTGTTGTTGTTGTTGCTGTTTTTGTTGTTTTTTAGTGTTGCAATTGATAGTAAAAATGCCCGGACGCTTGTATTTTTGTACATTTTAGCCTAATTATCATGGCAGTTTAGAGTTAATGCACATAGTGATGATGTGTTGTACCTTGAGAATAGCCATAAAATTTTTGCATAAGTAATTATTTCCACCAATGATTGTAAACGAGCGTTTATATTAAAATATACTTGATATCAAATAAAATATTCCACATGGCCATGCAATCCCGACATTGTTTTCGTATCATTGTGTCTTATTTCTACTCTTGCTTTTTCTTGTAGTCTAGTTTTGTAGTGAGACAGAAGAAAAGTATTGATGACAAAAAATTCAAATTAAAGCTTTCTTTTGAAAAGTTTAATATTATAAAAGTTCAACATTTAAAGAAAGTTTTAAGCACATTATATCGCGTTGAGTACATTTTGGGCGATTGTCATTATAATTTAACAAAATTTTTCAAGTTATTTATCAAGAGATTTCTGTTAAGTTATTTTTCTTTAAGCTGGTCACCTGATTCAGAAAATAATGTCAGTCTTTGACAGAACGGCGAAACGAGAAAAACACAAACACGAGTTCATAGTCTGCACCTGCCAATCTCCCATCAGGCATTTGTTTTTGTTTTGTTTTGTTTTTTTGTTTTTTTTTTTTAAAAACTGTTCACAAAAATGACACTGAATAATTATTTATATTTTAATTTAGCCCACTTTAAATTTACTTTATTGAAAAAATCGCAGTGGCAAGATTTTTATTGGGTGACAATTAAAATATGGCGACTCAATTGTGAGTTGTCATTATTTAGGCTCCCCATTCATCGTGTGTACGACTTTTGTAATACACAATTAAAAAATATCTAAAAAATTTCAAAAATAATCAATGTTCTATATGAATGTGAATTTGATTTGGTGGTGACTGTGAGATCTGTTAATTAAAAAAAGGTGTAAAGAGGAGCTGTGCAGCATCTGAATTCCTCCCAAAAGAAAAGGGGGGGAGAGGAGCTCGGCAAATGGTTTCAATAGATCACAGAGAGGCGCTGCTGAAGTCACTTGCAATTATAAGAATTAGCCTGGCCTGGCCCTCCGCTGCTAATCAGAGTCGGTGGTGATATGTTTATGTCCTCATGCAATCAGACGACCAGTTGGAGAGCCCGGGCACCCAGGACTCAATAGGGCTAATCATCATCAGTTTCCATTGCCATTTAAAGGTGAAATGATCTGCGATTAAACCGGTGCTTAAAGAAAAAAGAAACTGGATTTTTTTTTCTCCTCCACATGCTTTTTTTTTAACCCGCGAGGAATTACAACCCCCCAAAGCGTCAAAGCAAAATGTGTGCGTTGTTTAATTTTAAAAACCTTACGGGGAGGATTTAGTTAACAAACGATCCTAAAAGAGACGTAAAAGTTTAAAATTCAAATCCAAGCTTCTCAAACAAATCCCCCTGAGTTCAAACAAATTTGACTTTGTCCACAGTGTTTCCGTGTCCACACTGCAGTTGACCTCGCACAGGCATCTTTTATCTGATTCTAATTTCGCACAGAGTATCTCTCTCCAGGGAACAATTGTTGCGGCACTTCTTTTTCCGAAGCCAAACGCATTGTTTTTAGCCGTAGAGAATAGGACAGAGAGCGCAGAAACATCTGCCTCTCCTCCCTCCTGACTCTGATGCCCATCGGCCCCCCAATATTCCAACAAAAGCCACCGTTGTTTTACGCTGTCCCTTGCATCCAGAGTAATTACTTATCATCAATCAAAATTAATAATAGCTGATTGGGTTGGTGTGGTCAACGATTATAGAAGGGGAAGGGCTGGGACAGTCTCTCACACCGTTTTGCAGTCAATGGTGAACCTGGCAAAAAGGGGGGGAGGGCTGAGGAGGGTGCGACCCGTCTATTTGGTCTCCACTGGGAAACTACCGCCTCTCAAGGCGGCCAAAAAGTCAGAGGCTGAATAAGGAAATGAAGCGTAATTTGAGGAAGATGGATGAGCCCCCAGGGAAACACCCCCTTTTCATTCCTCTTGTATTGCAGATGATAACCAATGCGCTCTCGCCCTCTCCCTCTCTCTCTCTCTCTGCGCGGACACACACACACACTCATACACTCACACACACGGTGCATCGGAGAAGGGCGGAGGGAGGAGTTGCAGAGTGGGGAGAGGTAGATAGATAGAGAGAGCGTGTGTTTATGTCTCAGTGTGTGACAAATAAGAGGGAAAAGGTAGCGGTGGGACACACAACAAAGCGCCCGACTGACTGACGCATATAGAGTGCAGAGATCCGGAAAAGCAGTCCACTCCGGTACGGGATGACAATACGGCAGACTAGGATCTACTTTCAATTCACTCCGTCTTTACACTGAAAGTTTTGCGCGTCGCCGAGGAGAGGACACCTGCTTTCAAGTTTCCACCAAATAACTGTGTTTGCCTGCAAAATGCAGAGACCAGGCGGCCAAGGGACGGCGTTTTCGATCGATTCGCTGATAGGAACCCCTCAGCCCAGACCGGGACACCTGCTCTACACGGGCTACCCTATGTTCATGCCGTACAGACCTTTGGTTATTCCTCAAGCTTTATCTCACTCGCCTTTATCGTCTGGTATACCTCCACTCGCTCCTTTGGCTTCTTTTGCGGGACGACTCACAAACACGTTCTGTGCCAGTCTGGGACAGGGAGTGCCATCCATGGTTGCGCTCACCACGACGATGCCGAGTTTCTCGGATCCACCGGACAGTTTCTACCCACCACAAGAACTCCCAGGTCCCCGTTTAAGCGCCGCCGATCCCGGAGCGAGGAGGCAGGAAAGTCCGCACTCCGAGGAGCTGCACAGCCGGGACAAGAGCTCTGAGCTGCTAAACTTCTCAGAAACTTTTCAAACAATATCAGGTGAGCAGGGCCTCAATGCTTTTTTTATAGTTATTATCAAATCAAAAACTCAAGGCATGTTGCGTAAAAAGTGACCACTGTGCGTAAAATGCGTTAAATTGGAAACGTGTATGTTTGTTCTACGAGATGCTCTCAAATCAAAGTAAAACCTATCTGGTGTCAGTTTGATCACAGTTGCAGATTGAATATTAAAAATACAACATTTATTATCATTCATTTTCTTTGGGATGCATCCTGATGACAGTCAAGCTAATATAGCCTATATATTTTAGATAGGCCTAAACCCATTAAAAAAAGAACAGGCTTTAATTTAAATGGTTTCAGAATCTTTCTTCGTATTTTTATAACGACAGCAAATTGGAGAGCATGCTTGGCCATATTAAAAGAAAACTTAAGTAGTATATTTTTAAGGAGATTTAATCAAACTTGTTTTCAAGTTGCCAAAACGTGCTCAACTGCGGTAAAAACTTAGTGAAAAACTCAATATTTTCACACAGGATATGTGTTGTGGTCTAAACTGAGCTCAGTTATTCTTGTTACTTGTAAAAAAATACATTTTAAGTGTTTTAAGCAAATATATGACTGTTCTCTCTCCCAGCCTTCTAAAAAGGCAATGAGGGATGTCTAATGCTGTGAGACGTTGCGCAATGTTCTTTATTTAGTCTTGCAGACTCATCTAGTAACTTAGTATGAATGTGTCTGTTTTTTTTCTGCCTTCACATTTCAGGTGAGACCAAATTATACAGCTCAGACGACGAGAAGCTGGACCTTAAATCAGCAGACACTGTATGCAGTGACCGAGAGGACAGCTCCGCAGACAGCGAGAACGAAAGTTTCTCGGACGGGAACAACTGTGGCTCCCTGTCCCAGAAGAGCAAACTAAAAACGGGCTCGCAGGAGACGCTGCCGACCGGCAGCTCGGCGGGGAAAAGCCGGAGGAGACGAACAGCTTTTACCAGCGAGCAGCTGCTCGAACTTGAAAAGGAGTTTCACTGTAAAAAGTACCTTTCTCTGACTGAACGCTCCCAGATCGCACATGCACTTAAACTGAGCGAGGTGCAGGTGAAGATTTGGTTTCAGAACCGCAGGGCCAAATGGAAACGGATCAAAGCCGGCAACGTTAACAACCGGTCAGGAGAACCGGTGAGAAATCCCAAAATCGTGGTCCCCATCCCTGTGCACGTCAACAGGTTTGCTGTGAGGAGTCAGCACCAACAAATAGAGCAGGGGTCCAGGCCATGAACTCAGATGAAAATTCAAAAAAATATGAATAGTGAAAAAAACAACACTTACATTGACTGTATGTTCTACTGATTTGTTGAACGCATGAAGCACAAAAAGGAGGATTCGATTATTTTGTCTGAGAGGTGAGACTGAGCTGAGGAGATCAATTATTTGGCAATACGCTGTCATTTTTATTTATTGTTCTGTGAATATGTAAATATAAATGGGAAAAAAATTGGTACAAATGGGCACTATGAGATGAGACTGTAAAGATTTTTTAAGTATTTATATGTAGGGCCAAATTGTTCTGTTGGTTATGTGCATGTCTTCATTTGGTGAAGCTGAATTTTTTTGGTTTTGTTTCGTGTTTCGTACAATTTGTTGACCACATTTGCATGTAAAGACGTTTTGTTTACGTTTTGTTTGGCGACTGTAGGAACCACCTTTGACAGCTATTTGTGGTAAAAAAAAAAAAAAAAGAAGAAGAAAAGATGTGAAGGAAATAATGACCAAACAAGGGACAACTGTAAAGTATATTGACCTAATAAATCGCTTTATACGAAAGTTGGAATCCAGATTGAATCATTGCTGTTCACAGAGTAGAGTAACAATGTTTTTTGTCGCGAAAAATCTATAGGAATGAATTTATCACGCTAAAATAAAAAGAAAAATGTGGCCTACAAACATTGCGATTCATTCTGAAAAATAAGAGAAGTCTCAAGAATTACAAACTGCAATTAGGCGGCTGTGTGATATTATTTTTAATTTAAAAAATCATATTTTTTTTAACCCTAATAAATCTTTTTTAAAATTTTATACTGAAAATATTTTTTATTCTATTTTTAAAAAATCTGTGGTATTTTTTTCGGTATTGAAAGAGTTATGATCTATAAGTTCACTGACATTTGAATGCTTTCAGCGATGCAGCGTCGCACCTTCTTTAACATTTGTGTTTGTTTTGATCCCTTTACGCTATAACTTTTTTTTCTGACACATGTTGACCTGAAAGGTAAATGGTAGGTCCCTTTTTTTAAATAGCAGCAGTGACTGATTTGTCTTTTGGAGGCCATGTTGTCTCAAGTGAACTGATGGATCCTCATTAGACTGAGCACATTCAACACACTAATGAACTTGTCTATCAGTCAGTGCAGAGAGAAAACTAATCCGACAGCATTCCTTCACAATATGAGGGCTAAACATTTTATTTTGGCATAACAATAAAAATAAACCCAAATGAATATAAATCCTAACAAGACGTAATTTAATAAGAACACACATTGGCTCTCAAGCCGGTATTAAATCCTGCCAAAAAAAAGTAAATATATATATATATATATATATTATATATATATAAATCGGTGAATTCAAGATTTTACGTCAATAACGCCATTTTTTTAGTAGTTATTTCCAGAGGGATATGATATTTACCCAGATAATCTAACACCTGTGAAGAATTCTTAAAAATAAAACAGTGTTAAATTAGGTTAATGTCAGGAGGATAGCCCCTTTAATTGATCTTTAATTGATTGCATAAGAAAATCAAAACTCTTTTTAAACAGATATAAAGCATATAGGCCTATGCAATAAATTAAATGCACTACAAGATCTTATCTGCAAGACTACAGAGACATAAGCAAATAAATGTAACACCTTGCTCACTTCCACAAAATATGGAAACTTACATGGCATGTAAATTTACAGAGCAGCACTATTAAATTTATCTGCAACTAAAATAATGTCTGGCCACATAACTATCAGTTACAGGAAAGAGAAAAAATATGAATTGATGTTTTATGCAAACTTTCATCCACATGCTTTTGGTTTCTCTGAACTGTTTCCAGAGCAGGGTCATGTTGGAATAATTTCACTGCAGCTCAGATGAGAAACAGTGATTGGTTTTCCTGTTTCCAAAATAGACTCCTGCCTCAAGCCATGTTTAAGCCACTGCAGCAGCACCTGTTGAAGTATAATGATCAGGCAAGACTCTTCAAATATTTTATTAGTATTAATATTTTATTAAATGAACCAGCCCTGTTCTTTATCAGTGCTTAACCAAAATATGGTGGGTTTGGGCTTAGAATGTTTTAAAAAATCTCCAGGAAACATGTAATTATCTCAGATTTTGTTTCCCTTGTAGCCTTTCATGGATGCACTTACCAGAAATGATTTTTATCTCAGTTTGACCTCAGAGCATAAATAGACATTTCATGACCTGGTCACCCATGAGTAGTAAAGTTTATTTCACCGTCCACCTCATACATCAAGACTGTGACACTTGGATGGGGATTCAAGGAGGGATGATCGTGTGAGGGAGCAGTGGAAGTTTTATTATTGTCCAAGAGCTGACTAATGTAGATGGTCAATTCCACGACATTGTGCCAGAGTGCAACAGCTATTTCAGTCCCTATGAGCTGCACGCTGGAGGTGACGATGAGGAGCCATGACACAGCTCAGACACTAAGTTCATGTTGGTTGTTATTATCGAGGTCCTGTGAGTGGGACTGTTTCATTCCAAAGTGAGTTTCTCTACAGGAATGAGCAGGCAATAATAATTATCAGTGATATTAAATATAAAGTTGCCTCGCTTATTTCAAAAAATAGAAAATTACTATTATGGTACCTAATTTAGCTAGAACATATATTGAATTTTTTTTTTTTTAATGACTTGCAGGTTAATTTTTTAATCCCTTAGTTTTAATAATCTCCCTTCCACTAAAGCTACACTGTAAGTGAACACTTCAGTCTCAAGACAGTCTCTATTATTCTGCCATTCTGCTGCTTGAATCACAAATTGAAATATCAGAAGTTCTCTCCAGCAAAGACATTAAACCATTTTAACATTTCCCACCTGGAGAGACAGAGGGAGAGGAAAGCGAGGGATCTCATTACTTGCTGGTTGTGTGAGTGCAGGCTGCTCAGCGCCGACTGGAGGCCTGACTTCTTGGGAGGGTCCGGACGGTCGTGGCTACAGTGATGTATGGGCAGATGCATCAAATCGCACAAGATAAACAAGCGATGAGTTTCATCAGGGCCATCATAGCTTTAATTTGGCTGCCTAATGAGTCAGATCTAGTGGCGGAGATAAGAGTTGTCAGAGGCCCGGCTCTAATGAATTTCTTGCCACTTGTAATCAAGGTTGCCTGTCTGAGGGGGGATGATTAATGGAACCCTGGAGGATTCCCTCGGCCCTCAGCCTTCATTACAGCTAATGCATTCTCAGGCAAATTAACAGAGAAATGCAGGCAAAAGCCAACGGGGAAGGGGAGAGAGAAAGAGAGAGCGAGAGATGGAGAGAAGGGAAGAATGGGAGAGTGTGATGGGAACAGAGCGTTTATGTAAGACAAAGGAGAGAGAGAAGGAGAGAGAGAGAGAGAGAGGAGGGTGAAGAGGAAGATTGCATGGCGGGTATCAAACAGCAAGGTTGGCAGCAGGAGAGAGGAAGAGAGAGGCACGCTGATTAGCGAGAGGTTCAAGGATATGGAAATGAGAATGGAGACATGAGTTCGGGGCAGTCACAGAGGGCAGGGTGCAACATGGATGCACTGTTCAGACATGATGGAGCTGAAATTGATAAATGGATGTTTAGGTCTTGGGGGGGGGGATTCAAAGAGGAGAGATGGTCAGAGATGGAAGGAGGAGAGTGGATATAATCACTGGATAAAGAGGTTAAAAGGGTGAAGGGAGGAGGAAAAAAAACAGGGAGCAACGGTAACTAATCCAAATCGAGACAGGCTGACACACATTCAAGACAAACCAGCTTAAAGCAACATTTATGTTACGACCAGGCACATCACTGACTGCTTGCTAAACAGGCTGTTAAAGTGGCCTGTGGCCGAGCAGCTCCTCCATGTTATGGAAATATGGATTTAATGTTTGCAAATATAGTCTCGTCAGGTCTTTGTGTACCCATCCATCAGCCTCAGACCCACCTCTGCAATCTCGGAGGCAATTTGTCTGAGAAGAGGTGGGCGGCAGAGAGCCCTCCTCACTGTTTAGCAGGCCCTGATGAAATATCAAAACACACAGCAGTGCAAGTAAGCGCTCCAGTCTCACCACAACAAACACAAGTGGCCTGGGTCTGCCAAGGCGTGAGGCACGGTAATAAATTATAGGACACGTTCTTATGGTGGTATTTCTCAAGAGTGTGGAATGGATGTGATTTAGTTTAGGCTAAGTTAAACAAGGAGGTCAAATTATTTTTAAGCCCCCGAAGAGCTGCTCTAAACAAATTTTCAAAATATGAATGGATCATATTAATAGATTTATGTTAAAAGGGATGATTGTGATGAAATATTCAGTTAGCAGTAGGCTAGTGGAGCTTTGAGCAGCTTAAGAGCCAGATGTTTCCCTCATGAGCTTGTGAAGACCGAAAACAGAGCTAAAAGAAGACCAGCTATTGGACTCACATTTGCATAAACAGGCAACTGTTTGCTAACAAGTTCTCTATATTTAAGGTGTAGGAAGTAGAATTATCCTAAAAAAAAATGCACATATGCTTAAAAAAAGTAATTTCCCTCTGAATTAACATCTGTGACCCACTATAGATGTTCTACTATGTATTTATCTGCAGAAATCCTATTATTTACTCTTTACTTTGTTGTGTTCAGAACATATCTGGGTCCCAGCCTTTGGGCAGTGGTCTGTACGTCCCAGCCACCAACAGCACAAGTTTGGGACCTCAGCTCTGTCTGTGTTGGATGAGGATGAAGCTTGTTCTTAGGCTTCATTCATTGCAGCATCTTCCTGCAGGGTTGCATCAAGGCATGGTTGTGTTTGTAATTTAAAATTTAACCCAAAGAAAACCACCACAAAATAATGCTTTGTTCACGATAACTTCACTCTCCCTCTGCTTTCACTCTCTGGCATGCTCGACCACTGTTCTCTCTGTCTATTTAAAATGGGATAAAGGGGCTGAGTTTGAAAGATTAATTCAAACAGTAACTAGCAAAATTTGCATAGTATCCCTTTAACCTAAAAAGTGATGATATGTCAGTGCCCCATAATGGCCTTACTGTCCAAATATTGCTATAATCTGACAGGGATATGTGACATTGCAATTCTCTAAATGAGCATTTGTAAAAACTAGTGTCTCCATGCGGGACCCCGTTATTAGCAGTAAGGAAGCTGATCGATGAAATAAGTTTTCAGGGCCTTTAAGCGCGACTCAGTGCATTGTGACTCCATGTCAAGCCAGCAGCGAGGGAGGAAGCGGAAACACTATAGACAAACCAGGTGATAAAGCTCAAACAATGCCCGCCAACAGAGAGAGGAAGGGGATGAAGATATGCTGAGACAAGATTAGTGGGAAATAAGAAGTGGATTAGTGAGGGCTTGACTCCTCTGAACACTGAGACCTTTCACTTTTCCCCCCAGTGTTGTGCTGCCTGACACTAAGCCTGGCTTTTTATCTTAATCCTCTTTCAGCAACTGTTGGGGGGGTCCCACAAGCAGGAAGTTGAGAGGTTGCTTTACTTACCTAAACGCAGGCTTGGCTGAGTCGTCTGGGACGCATGAAAAGCACAGAGCCTGCTCCAGTGACGTTGAATTTCTTTGTGAGGTTTGATGACTAAACACATACAAAAGGGAAGAACATGAAATGGCAGCTTTTGTTGGGAGTGAATGTGAGACTTTTAATTTGAAAGAGTCTCACCTAGTCACTCAGACGTCAGCAGGTCATGTACAGAAGCGATGGGAGCAAGATGGATGACGAATGAATAACACGTACACTGGACAAATGCGTTGATTTCCCTAAACCCAGGGAAGGCTAAATCGTTTTATTTGAGTGTTTATTAATAGGTCAACAGTCAGCCAAGCATCCAAGCATACAACATGTTACTCTTTAGCTTTGCTTTGTTTCACGTTCTGAACGTAAGGGAATTACAATAGGAAAATTAACTTGAACAAAAACATAACAAAACAAAAAAATATATTTACATACTGCATTATAAATATGTCAAATGTACATCATTATACACAAGTACCAGAGATGGTCGGTTAATGTAGAGACTGAACAGAAGTACCTTAAAAATATGCCTAAAGAGAAACAAAAACAACATATCAAAATATGGTTCGTGGGTCAAGGGGACTGTTGACCTAAAACCAGTTTAGCTTGTTTCTCTAGTTTGTCTTCAGATAAAAGCATTAAGCTAATATGTACACTTCATGTTGTGTTTAGGGAGAAAAAACAGGCAGGATTCTAGTGTTTTATTCAGCATCTACAGTATGTAAATAAGGGTTCAGATAATCACTATATACATTAAACATCTCTCAGTAATCCCACTGGACACTGAAATGTACTAACTGAAATAAATTGGTCAAGTAAAAATCAGAAATAAGGCCAGTACCACTGTAATGTTACAGTACAAGTAAGTTTGAAGGTTAGGTGGAATTTGTGGCAAGTTTTACGAGGTCTCAAGGAAGTCTTATGACATTTTGAGAAATATCCTTTTTTGCTGTCTTACTGAGAATTAAATGAGGAGATAACTTCCACTCTCATGCCTGTGTGTTAAACACAGAGCTGAAACCAGGAAATGGTTAGCTAAGCTAGCATAAAGATTGGAAGCAGATGGACACAGTTAGCATGGCTCTCTTCAAAGTACCAAAATCTGCCTACCAGCACCTCTGAAGCTTACATTTTAACATATCTAATTTATTTAGTACATACAAAAACAAAAAAATTTAAAAATGACAGTATGTGTTTTTAGAGGAAGTTGTGTAATTTTTTTGCTAAATCAAGCTAACCATTTGCTAGGCTAGGCTAGTCACTTCCTGGCTCTAGCTGCAGTACGCAGGCTAACGCACAGACATTCAAGTCATATCTACTCCTACTATCTAATCAAACTTCTCATAAAAAAGCAAGTACGCTTATTTCAAAAATGTCAAACTATTCCTGTATGATATCACTATATCCTGGATTTAAAAAAATTCTCTTATTCATTCACTGTGGGCTCTGAACAAAGGAATACTGTAAAGTCAAAACAGAATCACAAAGATAAGGTACCAGGTTAATATTTTTTGTGTAAACATATATCCTGCTGTTGTAAACTAATAAAATCAAGACGGTCAAAACCTTAAAAATGGCAACTGGGTAAAAAGGAGTAATACACTGCAGACTTGTGCCAGCTCCACTTGATTTCAATTTCTTACCAAAGTCCTACTTACCATAAATGAATTGGATTATCACATTTGTGGAATACTGTACATTTGTATCAGTGCAAAGAGATCAAACTAATTATGCTTCCCTATATGAACCTCTTTGCTTATTTCAATCCTTAAATGTTGCTTTTTCACTTCAATGTATTTTGATAATTACCTGCTTTTAGACTGACAGGTTCTCAGGATGGGGGAGGGCACACAGGTTTCAGGAGAGGGTTGTTTTTTTTTTTTTTTTACTCTAAAAGTCAAAGTTATTTCAAACTGTAAGGAATAAGGTAAAAGAACAAAGTTTTTTTTTTTTTACAGATGTCTGTACATTAAAACACAGTTATGTCCCCAAATATTCACTGTAGGTTTCCTCTCTCCAGTGTCCTTTCTCCAATGTTTACGAAAAGAAATGCCCAGATGCTCTCTGCTGCACACAGATACAGACGAAGACGTAAGCACATACGAATCATACATTATGTATCATATGTATGGACCCACACACAGCACCATATATGTATTTCACAGCAGCAAAGGGAAAAATGCTCTTGAGAGTACCAATTTTACAGTTTTCGGCCGCAGGAGGTGAAAAAATATGCCAGCACACTTATGGTTTGAATTTGTATCATCTATGTCAAACAATTATCATGACAATCTGGTCAATCGGAAAATTACTCCAACAAAGACACCGTAATGGTACAATTTCACTATTTCAATCAAACCTCTGAATTTGAATGAATTCTGATTGAAGAAGCACGCTCACAAAGCCATGTGCCTCAATGGTCATAAAACATTAAGCCCCTTAATTCCTTTATAGTCATCGACACTTTACTGGAGGAACACGACAAGGGTGGCGAGGGAAATGACTCACTTTCACCCGAAAGGAATTCTGCAATCAACTCCTTTATGATGATCCAAACCCATTTTCCTGTGAATTAAGTATCTAAATCATTTGGACTCTTCAACTATGATTGCTTTGCCTTTGTATATGAATAATATGTCAAGACTTTGATAGCTGTGTTGAAGACATGCATCATTACTAAAGCTGTAACAGCCACTGATATCATGGAAGATTTAGTTTCTTTCCCACATCATTGTTTTTTTTTTTTCACTTGTAAAACTATTCCTCACAGTTTCGTGTTATTATGCTTAGGCTTGGAAATTTGAGGGAAGTTTCTCATTCATGTTCATTATAAAATCAGTTTGTGTCGCAGACGGGGAAGATATAAAAGGAAATGCTCAACCATTATGGAAATGCTTTTCGTAGGGTAGGTATGAATGCCAAAGTGAGTCATTTGTTTGGTTGGCGCTTAAAAAACAAAAAGCTTAAAGCTGATCATGATCACTTCAGATCAAGATTCAATGAATTTAACACACAAAAACAAATACAAAAAAATTATAAAATAAAACAACGTACAATGTCCGAACACCACACTATCACTCCTTTTCATGTTTCATGAAACATTAGCAATGAGTCCATCCCTCCTGTTGTCTCTTCATTGGTACTGATTCTGGCTTACACAGTGTCAAACAGAGGAGGAAGTACTGGGAAAAGACACGGCTAGGTTCAGGGGTTCAGGTGTGTTTGTCAGCTGCTTCTCTCCGGCTCCTACATGATGCTGATACTGCGGTTGAGCTCACACTGGGCGTTGTTGTTGTTGATGTTGGGATTGGGGTTGCGGCGGGTCATGTTGGGCGTGGGCACGGATGTCAGGTTGCCCGTGTCGTTGGGGCAACCGTGCTGAAGTAAGATGTCTGCGCACTCTTGGCTGCCAGCTCGTCGAGCGTAGGACAGCGGGGTCTGGCCACGAGCATCACGACTCTTCACATCCACACCATACTGTGGGAGAACACGACACGTATGATGTGAAGATCAGGCATTAGATTTTACATATTTTTGGGAGTTTACAAAGTAGATATGTATCAGTTTTTATTGTGCATATTGAAAACAGGTGACACAAAACTGTGAAAATGGGATTTGAAATATGCAACATGCAATACAAGCACTCCACTGCTGAACTTTTATTTTTACTCATATATAGTAAGCAGCTCATTTGAGTTTAACCTATCAATATCAGATTTACAGAATATTCTGTGTCTGCTTGTCCAAACATATCATCAAAGCTAAAGTATACAGTAAAATGCTTCTCTTTATAGAAACACTCAAACCCACATAGCTGCAGTATGATATCATGCCCATTTGACACAAATTTACTCATATTTTTCATATTAAAAATCATGGATGATCTCTTGGATCTTGACTGAACTTAACATACATATTTTTTGCCATTTTGAACAAAACTTGCCACACGGAATGTGTTTTATTTCACAGCTGTAGCTACCATAGAGGTAACTTTATTTGACATATTTAGTTTAACAACCTTAGAGGACATCCTGCACTTAAAATGTTGCTTTTTTTCTTTTTCTTAAAAAAGATTACTCCCTGGGCCAAGAAAATAAATGACTAGACAATTCAGTATTTCTCCACTGGCATTTATTCCAGTCGTGTGGAGAGAGCTTTAAAATAGCATTTAAACCACCATGTTGGGAAATCAATGGTAACTCTTTATTTTATGGGTCTGTAAATTGTCAGTACTTTCCCGGGTGTTTCTTATAAAGGAATGTGTAATCTAATACTAAATGAAGCTGAAACAATTATTTTGGTTCGAGTTTAGTTAGTTAGTTAGTTGTGTTGAGTTTATGGGCAGTTAAAGATTTCCAAAGGAATTTCTGTAAAATACGCCCTTTGAGTTAACTTGCAGCAATATAATCAAGCGGCTCACTATGAAAAATTAGAATTAAAATGATGGACATTTTTAGACACTCAGTTTCTGGGATGGAACTTCTAATGAGTAACTGACACATCTGGCAGGGGGTAAAAGGTTGTTTGAAAATGTTTCCTTTCACACTTCAGCTCTTAAATCGCTTACATTAACACTAAATACCTACAACAACACTGTTCATTCACCTCTGACCCAACTCACCCAGATGAGCAGCTGTGTGATGACCACATTGGCCATTGCGCAGGAGAGGTGCAGAGCTGTGCGTCCGTCTCCGTCCCCGTAGGTCTCGTTAACCTCCTCCTTGGTGCCGTGGGCCAGCAGCAACACCACCAACCTCAGGTCGTCCTCCACCACCGCTCGCAGCAACTGCTGCCCCAGGGGCACGTCTGACTGGGGCAGTCCCACCAGGAACAGCTTCTGCTCATACTTTGCTCGGATCCAGCGCTCCTTCTCCTCCCTGGAGAGAAAGGAAATGACAGGGACGCTGCGGGTCAGGCGGGGTGAAACACGGTGTAACACGGTGAACATGCTATGAGCAATTTAGCACCTCGGTTAAAGAACTTTCAATGCATAGCTCATAATTCAGAGGCAGTTATGGGAGACAGAGTCATGTCCAAAAGGTATGATGCAGACACACAGGGGAAGTATTACAGTAATTGGCCTAAGAGACTCACTGGTGTTAAGTGACATTTCAAAATTATTGGAGCACAGGAAAGCCACTAGCCTCCACAATCACAGTGGGGAAATAATACAGTGAGATTGGCTGCAGAGATGAGAGAATGCCAAAGGGTATGACGCTCTGGGCAATATTCCACTTTCTAGTGATTATTGCCGACAGCAAGACAGTTAGAGCCTGGCCAGCTTTCTAAAGGTTACACATCTTGAACAGCATGTCTGCTGCGGACAATACAGGAAGGAGGGGGACATATTTTTATCAGCGCTGTCAGCTGTCAGTCTGAACTGGTGGATCCCCTCCACAAAAGAGGCAGTGTGTCTCCGAGCCCCAGTCTCCCTTGGGGTGGCTGGGCCCTGAGTCAGATCGATGGGGCTGAATGGCAGCCAGAGAGGGACGGTGGGATGCGGGGCTCCATCACTCCAGCCTGCAGCAGAGAATAGAGACTGAGGGGAAGGCTCCATCCTCTATCGCAAAGCAGAATTCTATCTATTTCTCTCCATCTTGACCCCCCCCCTCCCCCATTTCATTCTCTGCCCACATACAAACTGACCAAATAAGAAAGAAAAAAAAAAATCAATATCAATATGTGAATGACTGAGCATGCCCAGTGTGGCACAGACCCCGTGACCCCTGTCAGCCGGTGCGATAAGGAGAGCAGAAAGAGGCTGTTGTTTGGATTTGTGGGTGAGTGACAGAAGGGAGAAGGTCTGTGCGGATAAGTTGAAGAGGCGACGCTGGCTGGAGTGACAAGGCCCTCGTGGGACTTTTTATCAACGGGCCGAGGCTCAGCAGCTAGCAAAAACTGACAATCTAATTCACTCCAGTTCTATTTAATCGTAATCACAGTGACAACAAACTCAAACCGAAAAACTTAATTACCAAAATCAACCTCTTATATGAGTCACAAAACATCATATCTCCTTTAAAATACATATTTATTATCATATATTAAAGGGTCAATTCACCCAAAGTACAAAGGTAGTATTTGGACATATTTGGTTTAATTTCAGTTATTCGTCCTTGAGATTTCAGTTTTTACCTTCATACAATAGAAATAAACAGAATTTTATTAGAGGTTTTTAAAATTACATAAAAAATACACCAATTTTATTCTTTATTCTGCTTTTCTCAAGGCATCCTGTTAACAAATCAAAACCAACAACATGTTAGTCACTCAGTCATATATTTCTACATACTTTATTTTTTTCTTTGGTTCTCTTTACCTCCACTTTAACAACTGACAAATATACAGTTAATTTTTTTGGAAAAGATTTAGTAATTTACTGTAACATCTGAGTGACATAGCTATTACCTAATGTTTCTCAAAATAAAAGGTTCATTTTTTGGGAACTATTTTCAGCTGTGGATGAATACACATTTGATGCACTAGTGAATTGAAAGCAATAGGACAAACGTGAGTTACACTTAAGGGTGCAAAATGTCATTTTTATAGGAGTTTTCTCTCTCAAAAGAATTAAAATAAAATACATAGTTTGATGAGCATTTGAAGTAGCGTGGCATCAAGGGATTTGTTTATTTCAGTGTTAAACAGTCACCGTGGCAGATGAAAATTTGCCTCACTGACTCAGGCACAAATATTCATGGACAAGGTAATAAATTTGAGCTTTATTCACATCATGTTTATTCATGTTTGCTGGCTTCCTTCCTCACTCTTTAAGTGAGCCACAGGCAGCAAAATGAAACATAGTCACCTTGAAAAAAAAGACAGATTTTTCTAAGTTTTAAGACATCGTAATGTCAACGTATTCCATATTATATGTTTAATTACAATTTGTAATGAATAAACTTACATTTTTGTTTAACAGAGACACCATTTGTTATTAGAATTAACTTGTGGTTGATTTGGTCTTTACAAGGGATTTGTTGATAAAAAGAAATACAGTATTTTGTCAGCCTCGTGTTAAAAAACTAACAAACAAAACCCACACTTCTTCCTATAAAATATACTCCTGTTGTCTTAAGATAACCCACAGATATCCTCTTGCCTCTAAACATGCTTAATAAGGCAAGAAATTTTCTTATTATGGCAAAATACCACAAGAGTTGAGAAAATTTTTAAGCATTAACTAACCTTTTGTAAACACCCAGACAGCCAATTTTAAATTACAGCACCGGTTTTAATAGCAGTTACCGGCTCAGCATTAGTCAGTCTTTATTACGACCTTAGCGGCTCAGTGTCAAGGCTGCCAGCTAACCACAGACAGCACTCATTTTCAGGCTCGTATGTCAGCTGCCAGGCTCACTTCATAGAGCAGTCTGTCTTGTTAAGAGGAGCCTGGCTCGGGCCCAAACTACAGGAGTTAAGGATGTGATGGAAGAGGTACATGCCTTCATCGGAGCCCAAGCACAAATTGATTAAGTACAAAGCACCACAGGAAGCTCATAAAGCAACTTGAACTACATCTTAAAATAGACCTAAAGCTACTGTGTCTTTAAGCATATGAGTACATCTCTGTTTTGACCATGAAGAAAATGTGGAGGAGAAAGTCCTTTACACAGCTTAGCCATAAGAAAATCTTTTCTTAAGGATGAGGGTATTATGTGAGCAACAATGCAGCCTTAATGGCAGGCAATTGTAGTGGCTCAGAGTTTTATGGTGTAAGACCTCCATCAATCCCTGCTAAGTCATTATGTGTGGACAAGCCTGTTAGCAAATCAATTGGCCCTCAAGCCAGTGGACGGCTCAGAACAGGAAGGGGCTGTCCAGCCCTCTCCTCTTATTTCCGGCGAACTCTTTAAAAAAAACAAGTGTTTTTATAACTCCCAAAGAGGATAAAGCATGTCTGAAAAGCCTATAAGGAGCTGTAATCCTCAAAGAAAGAAACTACAACCTTAAACAAAAATCTTAGCATGGTTAAAAAACAATCACTGAGAGCTGTTGTCCAAAGTTTGTTTCAAAGAGCCAGACCATGAATGAGATGCTGAATCTGTAGAGCCCGGTGAATTGATATGAGCTAAATGAGGCAGAAAGTTAGCACCAACATGTGAAACAAAAAGGCTGAGGAGAGCCATTAAGAAGACGTCAACATCTCAGAAAAGAGCCCTGAGGACACTTTGTTACCCTCCACTACAAAATCAGCCCCGAGGACCTGAAGGAAAAAGGCCTCGCTCACTCACTGCTGATGCTGAGCTCTAGATCCAACCACAGTTCTCGTTAAAAAAAGAGGAAGCAAAAAGCAGACCGGCTGTGGTTTTTTGAAAAAAAAAAAAAATTCCTAAGCTGCTGCCACTTGAAAGACAGAGTGTGAAAGGAAGTGAAATGGTAATCCCGCCTCTGTCTTTTGTTTGAAATAGAAAAACAATCCAAACAGAGGTTGGGTTTAGACAGTCAGGGGAGAAACCGAGACCCTTGAAAAGGACACTTCCTCACCGCAGGAGGAAGAAAAATAAAATCAGCAGATTTAGCATGTCAAAGCACCAGGACAGAGGAGGAGGAGGGGAGGTGGGGGGGGGGGAAAGGAGAGTGAATTTTCACAGCATGGGGGGATATTTAGGAAATTGAACTGATGGTTACTTGTACACACACACACACACACCCACACACACACATATACACACACCCACACTTCCAGGCATGGGTACCAAGAGACACCATTTTCCCCACCCTTGTTTGAGCACATGCTTGTTCTAAATTTCTCTGTTGCTTAGGGGACAGAGGGGAGCTTAAAGTTCCCAATAAAAATGCCTGTGTCTCCTTCAACTAAAAAACAAGCTGTTTTCTTCGCCGCAAACTTCCTCCGTCATTCAGAGTTTAGTCTTTCCACTTTTACAATCATCGTTTGACTTTCTGTCACTGATTTTTTTATCTGAAAGAAATCTTGAGCAAACATCAAAACGCTCACTGAGTCTAAGGTGAAAATGGGCTCCTGTCCAGAGCTGGTGTCCCCTTTCATTTGCTTACGCAGAGCCCACCTAGATAAAGGAAGCCCTAACAGTAGAGAAAGGCCTCTTTTCTAATTCTATTAGAGCTCTGTCCTTTCAGCTCTCTGTTGAGCAATGGATCCTGACCCTGACTTAATTAAGTGGCAAATGGCGGAATGATTCTCCTAAACCCAGCCCACGGAGTCAAGAACACATGACTGAATTCAAATAAAGAGGGACAAACAAGGATAATTAGTCAAGCCTGAAAGACAAAGGCGAATGGGAATTTATAAGAAGGGAAGGGAAACTGAGACAGCGGGGGTGGAGCCAGCGGAGGAGTAGCCACGGAATGACCAATCTCATTGCCTACAATAAAGGTGCTTCGGTCCATAGGAAGAGGAGGACGTCCGTCCCACCACTCGACCATCTTTCAAACACACACTGAGTCCTCCTAAACAATCAAAGCCTCCAGGGCTCCTCCCACTCTTCCCCGAGTATCCAAATTCACTGCGGACACATCAAATAGACACAGTGAATGGGAGAAATGGTGTTGGAGGGTTGGGAGAAGAAGGAGGGGAAGTGGGGGGGCATCTTTGGGTTCGACCAGCCTGAACAGACCTCACAGTGGGGGGTGGGCAAGTTGCTCGGGACCGATTCCCATGCAGCCAGCAGCTTCACTTCCACAAACCGAGAGGAGGGAAGAGACAGAAAAGCGAGGAAGAGGGACAGCGGCAGAAAGACGGAGAGGGGGCTCAGAGGGAAATGACAGAGATGAAAAAAAAAAAAAAAGCTCACACAACGGGGACAGAAAGCTGGGCCCCAAAGCATCAAAGGTTGCTAAGGGCGAGAAATGAAGGAGCTACACAGTAAACGCTGCAGCTAAAGCGCTAAATGAGGTCCCCTATGGTGCAGCGGGTACAGTGTAGACATGTTAGGCTCCGATATGACAGGAACAGCTGCAAACGAATTAAGACAAATATTTTTACAAGTGGAATAGATGCCACCTTTTTTTTTTTTTTCTCCCTTGCTGCCAGAGTGCGGTCTGAACAGATGACCAGAATTCAAAAGGTTGTTGTGTTGGGCTCTATAGAGAGGCCAACAGGAGAGCATCTGGGTGCCGAAGGCAGGCAGAGGGATGAGTTGAATATATTGTGACATTAATGAGGTTGTCAGACTGCTCGTGATGGAGTGGCTGTGTTTTTGTGCCAGCAAGACTAACACCCTTAAATGCTCATGCTGTTAACCCCTGCTGAACCCTCGCCTCTCATACAAAGCTGAGGGGACAATAACACATGCCCTGCTTATGTATGCAGCCTGCTGCACGTACGGACACATCTCAGAATCTTAGGCACATAAAAGGGGCTGTTTTGGATCCTTTTTTTCTTTCACAACACCAAACAAGCACTTTTTGTTAAAATTTTGTAATGCTAATGATGTTACAACTGAACTGCACAGCTCAGTAGATGACGTCGGGATGTATCAGCCCTTCCTCTACATCTACCTGGCTTGGGAAACCCTGTGGCATGTGGGCAATTAGTGACTGTGGTACCACTTCTCCCACACAGGGCTAATTACTGACCTGTGGGTTTCATTTGGAGAGAGAGAGAAAGAGAGAGAGAGAGAGAGGGAGGACATGGGAAGACCCAGTCATTCATTTGTCCTAATTAATTACTCTTCCTCCACCAGGGCTCCTGGCAAGGCCGGCTATTCTCAAAGCTCTGTTGAGAGTTAGCATTCCAGCACTTCTGACCTGTGAGCAGCCCCCGAGCTTTGCTCTGTGTTTTGGGGAAAGAACAGAGGCCACTGTGGACAGATCCTGGACCAGCAATCTACTGGGCACAACACAGATGTTGTAAATGCGACAAACAGCCAAGACGCCACTGCCGGGGCATAGGGGGTTAAAAAGAGGCAGCGGGGCCAAGTTTGGAGAGGTTAGCGGTGTGATTCATTTTTATTACCACGCAGCCCCTGCAGGCGGCAGGAGTGGCAAATTATTTCTGAAACAAAGTGGAGGGCTCTCATCAGAGCTATTACCTGCCTGTGGCCGAGGGCTGCGCGGAGCCTACAGAGGGTGACAGTGAGAGGCCCGCGTCAGTGAGGGATAGCCGTCCACATCCGTCCACGCTCCAGGACATCTCCCCCAAATGAGAACTGCTGTCTGTGTATACGTGTGTGTGTGTGTGTGTGTGCGTGTGTGTATTTCACTGTGGGCGTGTGTGTGTCAGGAGAAGATGAGGGTAAAGTCAGCCGCTGGACCTACCCCACGGTATCCGTCAAAATAGTCTGCGGTGTTTTCTATCACAAACACGCCAAGCAATTAGAGGTGACGTGCAAAACACGGCGACTCCAAGGTGCTAATTAAAAGAACAACTCCCATCCAATATGCTGACTGTGGAGATCATGCTCGGCTCACACAAATTTATTACCATGGACGTAACTGTAACTGTAACCTGGCCATGACTTTCACTTTTAATGCATTTGGTGCAGTTATTTAATTAATCATTTACAAATGGTTTTAAATAGTAAAAAAATGGCTTTTTAAATGGTTAATAAATGATCGATTCTTTAGAGATCAGATATTAGGCTCTAATAAAAACAACTAGTGAGGTTGTGAAAATCACTTTGACTTCTGACTTTTTACCTCCTGTAAATGGTTTACAGACTATCTTGACCCAAATCAATCAGTCTTTGACAAAACATCAATGTTTGTATTGAAAAACTTACAATTTAAACTTATCATTTAAAGCCTCATACCTGCTGGCCTGATGGTTTACGGAAAAATGAGAGACACGTCAGCATTTATTAATGTATGAGTAGCATTTAAACCTGCATTAATACCAAATAGAAAGGACTGACAATAGCCCGAGAGCTATTTTTCCACCTGCCATTACTGGCATATTAATGATATAAAAGCAATAGCAAATGCTTTATTAACAGTTATAACTCAACTTATAAAAGATGCCTTTTTAGAAAGCAGTGGACATATTAATGACTCACACTCAGCAGGGCACCAAGCTGGTGGGCTCCAGTGTGCAAACCATCTATTTGCTCACCCAGTGTTTTGCTCACTTTGGACTCAGCACCTGCTCTTTTTGGTTTGGATGCGCATGCATGCTTTTGTTTCTTTAATTAGAAAGCGGTGCCATGCATTCCTCAGCAAGGCCTAAATGCAGGTGACACACATGTATGCATTGATCTAAACATGCCTCCCATTATGACGCCTGTAATCAGTCTGATATACACCAGTAATTTTTGGTGCTGCCGCGCGGCTCTGCATTCGACAAATCTATATATTGTGTTCTTTCGATCCAGAATATCATAAGCTAAACCAATCTTGTGGATGAATGCTTTCAAGTTAAATCTCAAAAATGCAAAGGGTAAAACTAGTCTTGCAGGAGACATTCAATCAGACACTGAGTTGATATTCAGGTAGTTACTGAATCGTTTAGATTAGGTGTCACTAATGTTTAGTGGGACTCGGCAGCCATACACTGCCTGCCTGGGTGCCATCACAAAGCTGCTACATGTCACCGATGTGACACAATTAAAATCCTCTCACATGTGCTCAGCTCAAGTTAAGAGGAGCACATGCAGACAGGGAGTCAGGTCAGGATTTATGGTGCCGAGAGAGAAAGAAAGAAAAGAGCTACATCCCATTAAGTTGGTTATAATTCATCATTCATGATAAAGCAAAAAATAATTCTGCAGCGCCTTCCCCACGAGGGTACATTGTTCTTTCAGCAACAAAATCATCAGCATCTCAATAACCAGTGGCCATATATGTTATTTACAACTGCTGTTTTCTGTCTGAAGATTAGTTATGCCGCAAATGAGATTTATTGTTTGACAGTGAAAACTAATGGAGATGCTGCTGCGGGATAAGATCGGATTTTTTAGACAATGAAGAACCTTCCTGCTGGAGGCGACGTGGGACTGACAGTGGTAGGGAGAGGAATCAACATCAATAATCTTTCATCAAGTCCACAGTGGAGCACTTTAGCACAGATACCATTCAATAAATAACTGTAGGCCATCATTCAGCTCTGAACTGGCCGGAGAGCGCAGGATGGATTCAAGATGATGAGAAACTGAGAAGGAGCAGCAGTTTAAGGGAACACTTTTTATGGTCCTGCTATGTGCACATCAGAATACTTATAGTTTTGTAAGTTATTTTGGTTTAGTTTTTGTGTTAAGTTTCATTTAGTTTCATTAGTGTCCAGAATGAGTTTGCTCTTTTTGATACTTTTTTTTGTTTAATTTGTTTAGTTTTAGTTTTAATCTTTGGTTTTATTAGTGTCAGTATTACTTATAGTTTTATAGAAGTCTACACTGAAACTGCTCCACTTAAAAAAGCCTTATGTATTGTTTGCTACCAGTTCAAAACTATGAACTGTACTCATTTTATAAGTAAATCCATACAGTCATAACCAGAGCAGTGTGTCTGTTGGGAAAAGGCCAAACACACCCCTCACCTTTTTGGCTGATGAATGATGTGAGTGAGAGTCCACAAAAACAATGGAGAAATATTGATAAGTGTCGCTGTTGGAGTCACATTTGCCCAATTTTTTTTTTTCAAGTGAGTCAGGTTGTCCACTGCTGATGGGATCGCTTTTTTTTCCACCACATGTTTACATGCTGCTATTTCATTTTCTTTACACAAACAATGCAGCCTTGAAAAGGAAAAAAGGAAAAAAATCATGTGCTTTATACTGTAGGTACTGGGTTGCAGGTTATAACCGGAATTCATTCTGCATCTTAGTTTGAAGTATGACTTTAATCCTTCATCAGTCATCATCAGCACTAGCTTAACTTTAAAATCTAATAATAAAAAATCACTCTGAGAAAGTACTCTTCCACAGTTCAGTGAGTTAAAATTTAAACAAACTACTTGTTTTGTGGCCCAACTTTTGACAGATTTCAGTGAAATTCTGTGTAAAAGTTTTCAAGTTATTGTGCTAAAAAACAAACATGGCAGGACAAACAGACCTGCTGCTTACGCTTATGCCTCTAAAATACATGCCATATTGTCCGTGTCTGGTAATAAATAAAAACATCCGCTTTTAAAACTTCAACTTAATCTACAGTATGTGGTTTCAACAATACTTTAACCAACTGTTTGACAACACAACATGGTCCTTTGTAAAGCCTTTTTAATTGTCTTCTTATATTATTTGTTCTTTTTTTTAAGCCATAACAGCTGCACCAAAAGTAGAAGCAATATAAAAATAAACCAGCCATGTTTCTCTGTTGGTGAATCACTTTTTGTAACAAAGTTACAAAAAGCTGTGATGTTAAAACAGTGGAATGCCACCAGGTCTGGAGCCTACAGACAGTCTTTGCTGTGACAGACAGAGTGATGACCCGGCCCCGTGTGATGGATATGTGACATGGCAGCTTGGGGCCCCAGGGCCTGGCTCTTGGGGTGGGGTTTAGCCATAATGGTGTGCTTAATTACCTGCACAGCCACACAGCAGGTCATTAGTCAGACTGGGACGCTAGGTCTCACCTGTCACCATGAGATAAACAATCCTCCTACCAGATCTGGGTACCTCAGAGGAAAAGCTAACAGGGTAATTCATTGGGGTAAGTCGGGGCAGGGCAGTACGGGGCAAGTGGCAAAATACATGTTAAAAAGATGGAAAGCTACTTGTCAGGTCCCAAAAATAAATAGAAAGCTCTTATTGAATATGTTGTCTGAATTCTAAACATCTCATCTGTGCACGCTGGTTTGTATCGGGAATAAAAGGCTTGTGCTGGTTTCAGAAGGAGTTCACATTAAAGCATCTTTCCTCGATTAGCGCTTACATGTCAAGTGACATACTTGATGGATTTGGAGCTAGTCAGGGTATTTATCAGATACGTGCAAAATGATGTCACACATAACACTCCTGTCATGAATTATGGTTTTCAGGTCAAGTTAGCAGAGGGACAGACCTACAAGACAACAGATACACTGATGCTTGGAGGGAACAAGATGCTAACAAAGAAATAAAATGAAGGAATTGTGATCAATATGTACAGGCGCTAAAATACTGTGTTCTAGGCTCAGTAGACTGTCATTTATACAACCATGGTGCTTCTCATGGAGCGTTTATGTGGTGTGAGCTGAAATGTGGCTGGCTAATAAACAGCAGCTAATGGAGAGAAGACGCTGCCTCCTTCATTCTATAATCTCTGCGTGCTTCATTAAGCAGCACCTTTTCTCTGCAGAAGCATGCTAACCTGGTGCAGTCGTTCCCAGGCTTGGTGTAGCCCTCCAACGCGCCCTCCCACACGCTGTTGGCCATTGTGTTACCGATGGCCGTCATAACCATGCTGAGCTCCACCGGCCAGTCGTCCAGGTCCAGGGAGCGGACACGAGACAGGTGAGTGCCCAAGTTTCTGTGGATCCCAGAGCACTCGATACACATCAAGGCGCCCAGGTTCAGACTGGCCCAGTCTGGATCTGCAGGATAAAAGATCAGAAATAACTGTAAAAACAGATTTAGAGAGCAACAAATGCTTTGTAATTAGACTGAAGAGGAGATTTAAGGAGGTCTTTTTTCATCTCTTCGAGAAAAAGGTCTTTAAGGATTTATCTAAATGATTTCTGCTGTGTTTGACTGATTTATTACTGTCTGTTGCTGCCATATCAAACAGGCACAAACTGAGTTGGTAAAAAAAAAGCCAGATGTTTTTTGTATCAGGGTGTTGGTGGCTACCAATGATCTGAGCTTCCTGCCTATTTGTTTCCTAAGCCTAATCAAATAGCAAAAAGGAGACATGTCACTATATTTACCTACATGCAAGGAAAACACTTCAGTTTTCTTTATCAGAAAGAAAAACACTTCATTGAGTCCATATTATACTATGCTGATGCTATAAAGCACATTAAACTGGAAATACAGTTGCTATAACTCTAACTTTCAACTTAAACCAGTCAAAACCATTTACAATTAAATGTTTGAGGATGTTTTTATTGTAATTCTTTGTTTCCTGCCAAGCAAAGCCTCTATTAATGAGAGATGAGCTGTTGTGGTGAAGAATTATACTCACTAGGTGCATCACAGTCCACACAGAAGCTGTTTCCTCTCACGTTTCGTATGGACTGAATGGCCATTGCATCACTTTGGCTGCCTAACCGAGACTGTAAGACATGAGGGAGAGAATAAGTCAGCAGGAACTAATTATTGCAAGAAAAAGAGAAGGCAAACAATTACAGCTGGACTCAAAATCATAGACAACCGGCGAGGAGAGGGAGAGGGAGAGGGAGAGGTTTCTCAAAGTCTTAGGAAAAGACTGAGGCAGAGAAAATATGAATATGAAAATGAGGCCGTGTCTCCCAGTATGCTGACACAAGCCGTGTTCTATCTCTGATGTCTGTCAGTTCTAATAAGAGTTCCCCCACACTGCGGTGCACCTGTCTGACAACCTCCCACATGTGACAGCTTGAAGTGGGTGAAGAGGGGTGGTGGAGGGTGAGGGAAGGAAGGGGGGGAAAAGAGGAATGTAAATGAAGCAGCAGAATTGTGGTATGATGATGATGATGATGATGATGGTGATGATGATGATACTGTGATTAGATGGTAATCGCCAATCCTGCTCTGTTCTTGTGATATTTTATATTTTTTTCATGACCCACTGTACCTTGTTCTTTATGCTCTCACAGGACTGCAGGCTGGCAAAGATCTGGCTCTCGATCGCTTGGACCCACAGCTCCCTCTCCTCATATGTGGACGCCTCAAAGTTCCACGTCTGACCGGTCAGCGACACGATGATGAACTCGAAGGAATCCTCTTGCTCTGGAAAACACATGTAAGCTTAAATCAGTACTCTAGGAACACACACATCAATTGTGAAATCTGACGCTGCAAGTCAGCGGCACAGCTCGGTGATTGAGGCCCATCCATGCACAGACGCATTATTGAATGGGCTTCCGTTGAACTCAGCAACATTTAAATGGTTTTTTGGCATCTACAATATTCCCTCCTGCTAATTTTTTGTCTCTAAAAATCTTTGAATCACAAATGTTGGGACACATTGTAAGGTACAAACAGGGTTAGAACATAAGCGTAAGCCAATCAGAGGCAGAATAGCCAATCAAAAGCAGAGTAGACAGGTTTTTTCAAATAAAACCAGTGGGATCAAAAATAACGATAATAAAGACTACAACAGCCAACAGCCTCAGCTACTGTTGCAGTTTAATTTGTGAAGAAAACAAGACACCAGAGATGCTGACTAAAGATGACATTTACCAAGATTCTGGAAGCGATTTTAAGATTTGAATTCTGTATTTATTATTATGTCAGTGGTGCATTTATTAGATTCTTTTCACTGTTATTGATGCATGTAGCAGTTTCACGTAGGCAGCTTTGATTTGTTATTTAAGGACTCGGATGTTAATGCTTTGTTTGTTTACAATTTAAGCTATAAAAATTCTGAAAAAGTGTGAGTTGAGAATGAATTATGTTCCTATCATCAGTCCCATATTCTGTTTATTTATCTGGTGGTTAAACATCCCCCCAGTCTGTCTCAGTTAAGGTAGATGCACATCTAATTATTACCTGCCCATCATTTCTATGTGAACATCAGCTGTCTGCCTGTTTGTAGAAACCATCAGGTCTACTCGGCTTTAATCCCAAATCAAAGTTTTCTGATGCCTAATGTTGCTCTAACTGACTTTTGATGACAACTGCCGAACCCCCAGTGACCCTTACAGAGAGGCTATATGTCATGTAACCAATCACATTGCGCTGTGGGCGGGACATTGAGCTAGACTGACCACTAAGAGAGAGAAAGAGGTGGCCATATCAGGGCTGCTTATACAGTCATAAAAGTATAGTTATAAGTATTTATGTCGAATAAACTGCCTGATATGAAGTCATTTGATGCAATAAAACACTTACTTTTAATTAAGAATTTGTTAGTGTTTGAGGAACTTTTTTAAATATATTTAGGTGTTGATATTATGTAATACAACAGCAGACATTTGGTGACTTTTTAAAACCTCAAAAGAAGCTTCAGATATCTCTCTCTCTATATATTTGGTACATGCTCACAGATATTTTGTCTTTTAGTTTAACTGACAAAGCTAGAGACTAGGTATTTTGGTCTGAATAAAGAAAATGATGAATCAAATAATGTTTTATAAAAATATTAGAATGCTAGCTTAGCTACTACGTCCAAAGTCAGCGGGCTTACAGACTATTGTCCCAACTACTTATAAACATGTTCTTGGTCTTTTTTCTTAAATGATTTTATTGTTTTTTTTCTTCTTAATATAATGAAAAACTGGTTTTATTAATTGTGAATCATGTATTTTTCCCTTTCTCTTTGTGTCTAACTAAGATTTATGAAAATGTCACCTGCCATTTTCAAACGAGGGGTCTGTCACGACATATGTTCCAACACATGCTATAATGCCTCGGCTGTTCAGAAGCAATTCATTAACTCCGTACTGTACAATGTCACTCGTGTAACATCTCTGGTCTGTGCACATGCTCAAGCTCATAGCCAAATGATTTGTAATTACCTAATTATGGCTATGCAAATAGTCATCTCATTTGCATAAACCGTGTTTGGAGGACTGGAGGCAAGCAGACACAATGAGATGTTTTTTTCCTGTGTTTTAGCTTGTTTTTCATTGTTTTAGAATATAAGTTGCGTTAGAAAGAAAAAATGTTTTAAGTTTACAAAATATTTTCATACTTCTGAGGTGATATTTGATGACTCTGAGATTTAAAATGTTGGGGATCTTAAGATCATTAGATGAATCATCCAATCAAAGAGAAAGTACTACATACTACAGTATATTTAAAATCAATTCACCCTCCTTGCTAAGAGACGCAGCCCTGTGCTGTTAAATGACAGATGTCTGACGGACGCCACTAATGTAGCAATCCCTGAGCTGCAGTGGAGGGCCATCTCTTCAGGGGGAAAGCGATAATCCAATTAGCTTGACACCGACTTCAATTATCTGATTTAGTTTGTGGAATCGACTACAGGTCACAAGGAATCAATAAAAGCTTGGAAGCCTCTTTATTTAGACTTACAGTGAAAAAGTCTTTATGTGGGTGTGACATCATAGACATGGTGGAAATAAAATAGAAAATCTTTTTTTTCTATGAAATCAAAATTGTCAATTCGAAAAGGAAAAAAAAGGACAAAAAGATATTTTAAATGTCAGAATAATAAAAAAAAAGCTTGATTAATTGGAATACATACTGCAGGAATCAATTTTTTATTGTCCAATATAACTCCAGGTACAATAGCGAATGCATTCTAATAATTTGCAGTTTCCACACTCAAATGTTGTCGTACTAGTGTTTTCATCGTTTTCAAAAACCTGAACAAAGCTAATTATTCTGTTGGCTGCCCAGGCAATAAATTGGAGGCATTAAAACACTTTCATTATGGAGATTAAAAAAGCAACGGATGGCTGCTTTCTTAAACTGATGAGTATACAAGGGAAAACAAATCTAATTCTCCATGCATAGTAATGCACACCAGCCATACTGTAGCCACTAAACAGACAGAGGAGCATATGCAGCAGGAATCCTTATGTGTGACACAGGGATTGTCATTACATGCAGCTCCAGCACACTGATATTACTTTTTAATGCCGTCCACGGTGCAGAAATTCTGCTCCATAAGCCAAAGTAATTCTGCACCATGTAAGCATGATGCTGAGGTCAAAGTGGTCTTCTCAGAGACGGTAAATCTGAGCAGGAACAATGTGTCAAAGGTATCACTGCTATCTAACGGGCACCTGCCACGGCGAGCTTGTAAAAGGGTCATTAGTGCTTCTGTTATTACTCAACAGATGCAGTTAGCACATGGCTAGCAGAGGAACGATCACCTTGTCACATTAACACGAGCATTAACCTCCTGACCAAATCTATCTACGAGCCTACAATCAACAAGTTCTTGCCAATTAGAAATAAATTAGCACAGCTCTGCCAGTGGGCGGACAAGGAAGGAGAGAATTTAGAGCCATCGGAGGAGCCAACTGTGAAGAATGAGCAAAATATGATTTTCCTTAATTAACATGGAATAATAAAAAGGAAATTAGAGTGTAATGGCCATAGAGCTGCAGAGAGGAAGGAACAGATGAAGATACACATCTTGGTCCACCATTTACATGGATCATAAAACTGTTTGGGAACCTTTCACTTACAGATGTTGTTCATCAGATACTTGATGGCTTCTAGCAAGAACACTTTAATAAGCAGAATGATTGGCTAATAATAAAAGGATGCTTCAATACACAAAAATAGAAGGTAAATGCACTTCTTTTACACATATTATCTAATACATTGCACAGGAAAATATCATGCTTTTTAATTTGTTATATTTATTGGACGACTATAGTTACCAGTTATGTTTCAAATAAAAAAAACCCTCGTAAAAGCATTTGATAAGCTTAATGAAGCCAACCCACAGAAAAGAGTTTTACCAATTGTTCTCAACCTTTATATCTTATAATGGAGTGAGGAAGGAAGTCAGCAAAAGAGACTAAAGGTAATGTGAATTAAATATTTATACATTACTCATCAGATAGTCAGATTTTTATCTGATATACTGGCTGTTCAACAAAGAAAAAGACAAATCGCCACTTCACAACGTCATTAAACTAGTTTTTTTGTTTAATTTTTTTATAAAGAGATCTTTGGTGGCAGAAATTATATATGAAGCACTTAAATCCGAAAAAAAAATGCTACATTAAATAAATAACTCTGTTGAAGCCCCAAAGATATCTATATAACAAATACTTTACAAAAATCAAAGCTAATTACCAGATTAATCGATTACTCAAAGTTCAAGTTGCTTTCCATTTTAATATTCAATTACTTATTTATAACTTTTTCATTTAAAGCGCTGCAGATTATAGATGTAGCTACAAGATAAGTTAATAGCATTAGCATACAATCAAAGATTATAATGACACATGAAAAATGAACATAGCTAACATTAGCTTGCTAGCTACACTTTCACCTGCAGTAACTTCCTTTAATGTGGAGGTTAAAGGAGGAGCTTTTAAAAGCAGAAGCCTTTCATCTTGTTAACTGTCATCTTTCTTAGATACTAGAGTGAAAACTTGACCAAACATGAACAGGTGTTGTTGCTGGAAGCTTCCTCTTCTTCTGTGTTTTGCTTCATCTTGAGAAAGTCCATCCTTCCAGCTACAACAGTAAATAGCTGCTTGATGCATCAAAACTAACAATCAAACATTTGTATATATAATTACTTTGATGCATTTTGTATAAGCTTTCAAATGCAGGAGTGTAACTTGGAATGGAATATTTTTCAAGTGTTTATTGGTAGTTTCACTGTGGGAAATGATCTGAGTACTTCATATTAATTACAGTAAAGACTTCCTCTTCTTATACATCTTCAGTTACCGTATGTCAAATTTACTACCTCAAAAGATCTTTACGTGGAATCTGAAATATAGGGGAAAGAGGTTGACCTCAGAATTGTGACTTCACTATTGCTGTGCATGTGCAGCAGATGCACCAGTGAGGACCTGTGGACCAGATTAGCACCTCGAGGGTTTGCTCCTGAGCCCAGCTGTGCCGTCTATACAGCAGGCAGCATCTATTCTGTCTGAGCCTCTCAAACACCTCTGGACCCCGGAGTGACGAACCCCTTAGAAAGGACTTAGCAAACACTTCTTAGCCTTAAGGACTCTTTCTTTATCCATTCATGTGGTGGCTTGGCTGAAATGATCACAAGGTGGAGAGGTACACGAGGTAAGCTATTGTTTTGGTGTGCAGGACGTGTAGTGCTGTGTCGTATGCATGCATCAGGCAGTCACTTAAAGAAGTGCTCGCCGTTCCCGTGAATTAACGAGCAGTTGGGAAGAACAGGCCAAGGCAGTGCCATCTGTAAATGTCACAGGCACTGCTTGCTCATTTTACACATCATTAAAGCCAATATTCCTAACCTGTATCAGAGCAATCAGGAGCAGGCCATTACTGCGACAGGGGCCCCAGGGGAACCACGACCAAACTCAGAAAGAAGAGAACGGGCAGGGAGAGAAAGAGAGATAGAGCACACTCTTTATCTATCTGACACACACACACACACACACACACACACACACACACACACACACACACACACATTAAAACGCTCATGCACACACACGCACACTTCTGCACACTTGTACATGCACACGCACATGCTCGAACAAAGGAGCACAACACACCTTCCAACAATAAACAAACACATGAAATCAGCACCAATACCACTACCCTAATAGCTAGTGCATTTAACAACAGAGTGGAGTGAAAACAGGGCCAATTATACATGTATCTGTGGGCAGTGTGTATGGAGCCCAAATGAGAATCTTGTTATTCCTTTCCCTCCATACTGTGGCGCTCAGAAAGCTAAGCCATTACAAGAGCGGAGGCTCCAGGGACAGCTTTCGGAAATGAGAGCGAGTAGGGGAGTGACAAAACAAAGTATTGAGATAAACACCCACCATTAGCACAGGCAGTTAAACCTCCATTTCCTAATCCTCAGCTGGACTCCAGACGATATTAACCCTTAATGCACTGAGGTGCAGGACAAAAGGATACTAGAATAAGTTAGACAGACAATAAATAACTTTTTGATGGATATTCAATGCAGGTTAGTTTGTAGCTTGAGCACGGAAAGACCATGAATCCTTGATCCAGGCACGATCAACAAGACTAGAACAAATGCTGTTTTCTGATCTAAATTTGCAGAACTCTCTGTGTAAAACAGTCAAAAGTCTAAATGATTGATGAAAGATGAGAAAAACTTCCGAAAATTTTAAAACAAACGAAAAATTTGTTGGTTAAAATGGTTAAATTACGAGTGTTCTTAAGTATTGAAATAACTATTCTGCCTCCCAGCTTGTTTTCTTGATCGATATGATGGGGAATCTGTAAAATTTAACAACACTGCATATAGGTTTAGACTTTTGTAAGGAAGTCCTGTTATTATATATAAGTATATACAGTATATCATCGTCAAATTAGTAGTAACTATTCGTTGATCCCAGTGGATCTGCATTACTTTGTGCATGATTTTCCCCAGCCTGTGACACAGATGGAGCTTTCCCATTAAAACCAGTTTTCTGATGTTCTTCATATACATGTGTTTATTTGGTAGATCTGCAAAGTTGCAGCAGCTGATTCTGTTTTCCTGAGCAACACTTTATTCCAAAAAAATGGTTAAACATCCATGCACATGTTGTAAGTTGATGTGTGTTACCAAATATCTGTCATCAAAGTTTTATGGTCACATTCCACTGTTCCATTTAGTCAAAGTATGAGTAAATGTCAACATTTTGCTTCTTTTGAGTCAATAAGTTTAACTTTTTTGTTTCCAATGATATTCTGTGGGCAGATTGCATATTATGCAGACACTATGTAACAAAAAGCTAAGATCAGCTGCATCTTTCTTTTGGATTCTGTGTTTTAACTTAGAAGTTTACTTTCTATGCACATAAAAATTGTTTCCCAATTCTCCTTCTTCTAATTCTCCCCTAATTGCCGATACAATCCAGTAGAAGAGTCCATTTTAACCACTTTAAAATTCAATCAATTCAAAACTGAAAATAAAACTACTTGACTAAAATCTATTATTGAATCTTTCATTAAATAAGAGCTTTACAAACCGTTTCAAGATGAATTTGATTAAAAAATGTAATTCATACAAAGAAAGTAGAAAGACTCAAGTCTCTCTGCTCCAAACACAACTCTGCAGCTCTTAGCTTATTTCAGCTACATGTTTCTCAGCACAAGTAATTCTTCCTTTAGTTCAATTTCTTCCTTTAGAACTGTATGCAATTGTGATCAAAATGTGCAAAAATATGAGTAAACTTGAATGCAGTTTGGTTTAACTTGATGTCTGTCTGCTTAAAACGTCATAACAGGTTCTTGCATTAAAAACATCCAGACAAACACTTCGCTGTTGTTTTCTTCCTGATTATTGTGACCTTAGGATGAGAAGCAAGGAGCCTCTTATCACAATCTCCCTCCATTCCTGCACTTCTCTCTCTGTTCACGTTAGACAAGCTAAAAACCCCAAAACAATGAGCATTTGATACACTTTCTTTAAAAGAGAAATACATTAATGATGCTCCCTGACAGTCTGCATTAATCAGAGGGGGCTCCCCCTGAACACAACTCTTTATCGGCCATCGATTTTCCAGTGGGTTTATGGCGAGCGACACACCGAGAAAGCTCGTCGCCGGGCGGCTGCTGGGAAACACATTACGGGGCTGTCAGTTGTCTCGCTATGCATCCTGCATCATTCTTTAAGCACATGAGAAGTTCATTACACCGCACAGCTCTGACAGTGCATAGGATATTAGGGACTGTGTCTGTTGTGCATGTGCTTGGTGGAAGTGCAGCTCCATAGACAAAACAGAGAATCAACACTTTATCTAAACATATCATTAAAATTAAATTGGTAAGAATTAAATATGGCAAATAAATACATTAAAGCTCCAATATGAGACTCAAAAAGCACCAAGGCCTATTTGAAAATTGGCTTTAAAGATAATCTTTCTGAACAATTACTGTCATTTACCTATATAAAAATAATAATAATAAACTTGAGGCTCATTATGTGTAAGTTTTTTTTAAGAGTTTTACTAAATAGTGTACATTTTTGCTTAATATGTTGCAGCAACAGTTCCTCCAGGCTCCCTCCTACATCCTACACGTCCCATGTTGACCAAAATGATTTCTCACCTTAAGTCGAGTGATGCTGTTTTGATTTATGATGCGTCAAAACTGCTAAGATTCAATTTCAGCCTGCATTGCACGCTTCTGATTGCCCCGTAAATGAGATAAACTGATGGCAATTTATTCAAGGATCCCACCTCTCCTCTCCTTTCCTTTCTTCTCTCTCTTGTGTTCTCTCAACAGGAGACACAACTCACATCCCAGACTTGGGTGAATCTAATATTTAAGCGATACGTCTGTATTCCAGAGCATTCAGCAGAACAGACAAGGTGATGCTAATAGAAAACCTCGCACAGGACCGTGAGAGAGATAGAAAACAATGTGCACGTTTGATGACGTGAGAAACATTTCAAATCTGCCTCCTCCAGTCTGATTACTCTTAGATTTCCTCCTTAGGAAGTCCAGAAGTAATCTAGCTTCAATTACTCCTGTGTTGGACATTTATTGATGAGTTCTGATGATGTTTGATAATGCCAGCCATCATTCATTCAAGGCTTCATTGCGACTGTGTCACGCTGCCAGGAGAGTCCCATTAAGAGCTAAGTAATGTCAAATAAAACAGAAGTAATGGACACCACACTTCAAAAGTATGCTGGGAGCTGATAACTGCCTCTGCAAATGCAAAGAGACCGTGGGTGACCATGCCAAAATGTGCAAAATGATCTGATCTGAGACCAACTTTCACAAGTTTTCTCATGTGACCACTTACCACTCCAACAACACAAACAGCACCACTTATTTCACACCACTTATCTCCGATCTGCTGCCCATGTTCACTCCAAACAACAATGTGGTCAACAGTCCCATTCAGACTTTAAAGAGCAGCTGTCAGAGACCATGATAAAAAAGTATAATGATTATAAATGCTCAGCCCCATTTAGGAGGCGTCAATGCCATTGTTGTTGTTATCCAGCGTATCAATCTTGTTGATTGATCATCCCGCTCGGGTGACATCAGTTTTATGGCCTCTGAAATGCGTCCCAGTGTTTTCACAATGCCATCCAATTAGGGTACTCCATTCATCATTGGGCCGGAGAATCATTATTAATTGGGTGGAGAGCTGACTGCCACTCCCCTGCTGAGGAGGGCCACGGCTTCTGGAGATCAGGCCATTCAGACTACGGTAAAAGATGGGGGCGGTGAGGGTGCACTGTGCAGGGGGCCACAAAGAGACACTAAACTATACACCTTCATGTGCTTCATATGTATATATAATCAGAATAGAGAAGATTACCAGCTCTTTGTTTTATAATCACTACTGAAGTCTGAATTTAAGTGGAGTCTGTGTGGCAGCTTTATGACTGACTTACCTTCAGTTCAATAACTTATGAGAAGAAAAAACAATAGTTTAGTATGGGCATCTCCCTTTTACCTCAGTCTATAAAATTAACCTGTGTTCTGCCTGTTTAACACAGCTACATGACTCCTCTGATAAACAAAAAGTCTCATAACACTTTCATTTTCATCTCTAAGTTAGCAGCTCCACAGGGAGACAGGAACGTTCGGGTTTGTGCTATCTGTCAAATCCCACCCTCCTCTGTGCAGGCAGACAGACCGACCAACAAGAGCTGGCTCTGCAAATGATCCCTCAATAGCTTCCCGGTGTTGTCGTGTTGTAAGCACAACCAGCTTTAAACACTGAAGAAGTAGCTCAAATGTAAACAGGTTTTACTCCTCTTGATTTTTCATAAAGATGTGGTTTTGTTTTTGTACTTGCACTAACAGAAGATAAACCTTGTTCTCTACATTAGGCAGGTTTCAATTTAGATTTGGTGAAAATTTTAACCAAATATCCAGATTATTTATCTAAAAAAGTCGGGACACTGTATTACACTTTAAAAGACACAGAATAAAATCATGTAGGGACAAATAATGTTTACTGACAACGGTTTTACAGTGTTCCCAAGTCCAATTGGTGACATCCTTTATAAAGTCATGTGTTTTCAAAGTGGTAAATCTCGCTCTATCCTTGCTTGTAAACTACCAACCCTTTTATGATCACCCCTTTTGTACATGATGCTATCACCTGTTTGCAAAAAGCCTGTTTACCTGTGTTTGTTTCAAACAGTCAGTTTTTCTGTATTACACAACTTTCCCAGTTTTTTGTTGCCCTGCCAAAACATTCACTGAAATGTGTTGCTGGCAAATTCAGAAGTCACAATGAATATTACAGAATATTACAAGTTGGTTCGTCAACTTAAAACTATAGGAACTGGATTGTGTGGTACCTTCATTTCCAGCAGATAATCCGTCCGGCTTTGTGATGCCCGTGCTCTTTTTCCGCCTGTGTTTCTTGCGGTTGGCGTGTGGCGAAGGAGGTGGTTCAAGTTTGGGACTCGTGGCGCTGCCCACGTTGGAACTGGCAGGATCACTCATTCCATTGGCTAAAAAAAAAAACACAGACAGGAAAAACAACAATTAATTCTTCAGTAAATAAATGCAGTATTTTCAATTTTTAAAATCATCCCTGTTTTATTTTCACAGCTTATGTGAGTGAAGGTTTACAGTTTGATGTCACACATTTAGCATGTTGTTTACAGTTCCATACTGACTGGGTACATCTCCATAATCTTCACTCAGTAACATTAAAAAAACACACAGAAGCAATTATGACACTACAGGAATCTGTCATGAATTGAAGTAGTTACATAAACCACTTTAACAGTACGTGGTGGGTCATAATAACAAGAGTAGTATGTTATGTTTCTATTTTTTTAAGTTTCCAAAAACTGAAATAAAATTTAGGCTTATTTAACATGAAAGCATGCAGATGACGATGTACATAACCTCTTTCAGATAGAATTTTTTTTTAATCCACAAAACATGCAATTAAAAAAAAAATCTTTTGCAAATTGCATACAGTGGGCTCCATGTTTTATCTAACTTTGAAATTATTCAGTGAAAAAATTAAGGGGAACACTTAAATCAAGAAAAATTAATATAAACTTGTCAGAATTATTGATAGTGTTGCATCATCATTTTGGCTCTGGATGACTTTTTTGTGTTTAATAATGACTGTTGATCTGTTATTAAGGGCATTATAACTCCCAACAGCGGAAGACACAAGTCCATTATGAGAAAAGCATGTACGAAAAAAAAATCTATGTGTATAAAATATAAAATATTCCTCTACATATCAACTAACTTAACAGTTTCCACTTAACTCAAAAATGGTAATGTTTAAGTGTCTGTCAAATGTATGAATGAATGAATCACCGACGGATGACAATGAATGATGCATGACTCTGTCAGCGTTTCGGAAAGCTTCATGCAAAGCTGAGGCAGACAGTCACATCCTAAAAACGGTGTCCTCAGTAGAGAGAGCTGGAAGTGGCTTTGAGTGCTCCAAAAGTAACTGTGTGGCTGCGGCTCTAGATGGAGTGAAGGACAGGTATGAGGCTATCAGTGAACAAATGGTTACCTAAGTTGGCCCGCGGCAAAGCTCTTTATATGACTGTCTGAGAGTGACAGGGGGCTAAGAGCCGGCTTTGTTTCTTGTAAGTGATTTTATAAATGTGATATTAACCTGTGCTACCGTTGGGCAAAGGGATAGAAGGGATGGGGCGATCGGAGGGGGTTGTCAGCTTGCCATCTTTCTGATTTCCTGACATCTGACATCACTTTCCCTTCTTTCCCCCTCCGGATGCCATTATGAATCTGGGAGCGGGGGCCAGGGGCCTGCGGGGAAAGCAGGGACGCAGGGAGGGGAGGGCCGGTAGATGGGCCCCATATTGCTCTCCTCTTACCACCCTGTGTGGTGCTGGCAGCCTCCTCCATTGTCTCCCATCAAAAGCTCATTGTAGTGTGGCAAACTCCATTCATTTCCCCGTGCACCGTCCCAGCCCCAGGGGTGGAGTGCAGGAGGACAAGGGGGCTCAGGGATTATTGCTGTTGTCGTTGCCAGTTGCACATGCTATAATGTGCGGCACTGTGCCATTAGCCAGTGTACAACATTAGGCCTAATTCGGTCATTACCTTTAGGGAGATGGGGCTGTCTTGGAGGAGTAAGGCGTAAGATGGGCTCAGCAGGGGAGTGAAGATGCTAACGTGGGGGGAGAGAGGAGCTCAGAGGGCCCGGGGATGAATTGTCTGAGCGTGGGCAAAATATAGGAGACAACACCTGAGACACACATTGTTATGTCTGTGCTCGACTTTCAGATTAATCTCGATAAGAGTTTATGTATAAAAACAAGAATATAATTAATAGAGAAAAATAAATTAGTCTTAAGTAATGGTTTCCTTAATTGTTAGAAGAAAAGGGACTATTCTTAGAGGCAGTATTTATATTTAAGTATTAATAGTGAATTTCTATTTAGAAAATAATAATAATAATAATAGTGACGCTATGCCATCACATTAATAAACATAACATTGGTGCTTGTGCTACATGCATTAAGCTCTCTGGTGTTTTGAATGGCAGCACGCAGCCACACATGTAGCAGCTCCTAGTCGAGGCGTCTGTTTCAATTTCCCTGCTCTCTTACAACAGCCCCCCTGAGACGAGTCATTAGCTGGCTCAGACAGCTGGGGGCACAGGGGTCCTCCATGTGCCCCCACTGCTTCCTCCTCCCTCTCCATCCCAGCGTCTGTCCCGCCAGCACAGCTCCGTATGGTGGGTGGAAGACTTGAGCTCCGACCTGCCTCCGACGTGACAGCCAGCATTTGTTTAATGTCGCTTGAGGTTAAAGGGGAGGGCTGCCCCTCAGGGGCCCCTACTGTGTCATAAACACCTCTAATTATCAATTTCTGCCCCTAATGTTGTGGAAAATGACCCTGGACCCTGCTCATCCTGCACCTGAAACATATACAGGGCCATACACTTCCTATTGATTGCACCAATCAGGTTTTGCGTTTTAAAAATGAAGGTATAGGAGCAGGAAATGGTTAAAATTACACCTCACATCACTGAGCAATAACATCACAGCACCTGAAAAACTAATGATTCTGCATAATGTAAAGCCTCCTGCCTTTAAGTGGTTCTCAGGTCTAAACTATGCATGGCTGATAAATTATATTTCTTAAGTTGGGAATTCTGAAGTTAGAATCGGACTCAATCTGCATTCAAAGTGGCGTTATTAGCTAGCTGTTAGCGTGTACGAGGGCCATCGGGACTGAGCTGGGCAATGAAGCACACTGTGGATGAGGAGTCTCTTTCCCACTCAACCGAGATCACCTGGGCAGCAGAACAGGCATCAGCCTAACCTGTGATTACAGTGTATTACACTCCCACCACGGAGATGACAGTTTAAACATGCTTCACGATGAAGACTGTGGGTGAGACAAAGAGGGGGCTGCTAACAGCTTCCTGCCTTTACCAAAGCCACACTGAGAATGAACGAGAATGAAAAAAGGGTGAGAGAGAGAGAGAGAGAGAGAGAGGCAGAAGGTGGGATGAAGAGGAGGTGGAAGGGGGGGGAGTCATTTCATTGTTATTCAAGAGGCTCCGGGTGAGGAGCACTATGATTCCGCCAGGCCCCTTGACATGGCAGCCCTGCCTGTCCTCAATCAAAGCCAACGGCTGCAATTAATGGCAAAAATTAGAAACAATCACCGCCTCCCCCTTATTATCCTCAATTAGAGCGTACTAATCAAGGCCTGATCGCGCTCTGCTGCTCTCTCCAAACTAAATGTCAAACTTCATTACGGCCTGGCGCAGAAATCAAACACCCCACATGCTATCACCCTCGCATCGGGAGGCCAAGGTGTAAAACACGGTGCCACAGGGGAAAGGCTATCTGTGCGTTAACTACCTGTGTCCTGATATGCAAACTTAGAGGAGAAAAAACACCTCTACATAAATGAATGCACAGCAGAGGAGGGCTGAGGCTTATATGTATATATGTCATATATGAGGACAGGAAGTTGGAAGCAATGCAAACTTTTCATGGGGGGCTACAGGAGGCAGTGGGGACAAAAATATGTTGTGGTAATTAAGGCAGAATTATCAACATATACTAATTTTTTGTTTTAAAATTCATGGGCAAACAGCTGCAACGAACATATTATTTAAATGTTTTATTTCTCATAGTATTTTACAATTTTCTTTTTCTTTTCTGTTTATAATACAGGAAAATAGTTTAAAAAAATGTTTAATTTATTTCCCCAAAGTCTACAACTATTTTTTTTAATTGCTTGTTTTGTTTGAAACCCATGATATATTTAATTTTATTATCATACGTGACAAAAAATCAACAAATCCTCACATTTGAGGAACCACAACTGATGAATGATTAATCAAGAAAATGACTGAAACAATTACGTGAATAAAAAATATTACTACCTAATAACTGTCTGTTGATTAACTTATTTATGAATAAACTATTTTCAGGTCAAGTTAAGTGTTTTGTGTTTAAATGAAATTAAATTTGATAATATAAAAATTCCACTCATTGGCACTGTGGAGACATCTCAGTCATCTAATGAATAGATAATATTGAATAATCATGGAGTTCCTACCCATGAGGAACACTGATCTACAGTAATTTTCACCTTTGGAAACATGAAATTACTCACACTTTGACCAAGACTTCACTTATTGTCATCAGTGAGCTCATCACTTTGCTCAGACGCCTGTTTTTGCCTCTTGCTTTTAATTCAGGTTCAAAGATTGAGGTGTACCAAGGAGAGCAGGACCTAAACAAGCATCCGCTGCATTAAGAATGGCTGTCTTTATGAATGCAAGCAATAGAAAAATTGGGCCTGGATTTAATCAAAAATCTGCGCTCAATATTCAAGAGACGTTACTACCTCTGCTTCTGCCTTTGCTCAATAGGTTTACAAATGAGGACATTCTTTAAATAATATGGAAATGGTTACGTGGCTAAGATGCATTCATTCTCCAGTGAATCATCAATCTGCTGTTTTTGCATCTCAGAATCACATTTTATGTTAACCTGCAACCTTCACCAAGGATAATGGAGTGATTGGGCTTGGTTCAAGTCAATTCAAATGGCAAACATGAGCACCCTTCACTGTGGAACACCCTCTATTGATTATCGACGGCACATTAGGATGAAAGATAAGAGGGTCGCGTTTCATTTAAGTTTATGTTTTCTGATAGTCCAGTCACACTTTACACCGCAGATATATTTTTGCTGCTGGAACAAAGATTCTGAAATTGCAGAAAGATGTAAAAAACAAGATATTCTGGGAAAGTTTTTGAGTTATGGAGTTGTTGCTGCTCTTATATGTGACTTAAACTGTCTGCACTGACTATGCACTGATTACAGAGACACTCCTTTCCCAAGAACGAGCAACATATCTATCACTCGACGCAACATTCCTACTATCATTTTCAGCTCATTTGCCTCAGTCAAGCTCATTTGTGGTTACCTTAAGAGTAGCATGAAAATAATTGAAGAAAATAGAATAATGGAGCAAATTGTGGATCTGATTTAGTTGAAGACTGGATGCTGGTTAATGAGCTATGCTAATATTGAGGGCTTTTCAGTTTACCAAACATGAAAATGGGAAATTCAAGGCCTCCTCATTTTCTCAACTCAACGTTTAGGAAATTCCTATTTGTCCTCTGCAGACCGGTCGCCGTTCGCACAATCACAAACATCCAGTTTGAAGCCTTTTTTTTTCCTCCCACACACACACACACACAGTAATATGGATGCAAACACACTCTGTGGAAAAAAATCACATACAAACAGCTGCATAAAAAAAAAAAAAATCAGCAAGAGCACACACACACACACACACATGCATACACACACACGCACACTTGCGCTCATTTATTTGAGGACCCCACGAATCTAAGTAATTCTGCTTTGGGCATGCTGCTGATGGGAGACGGGGGTAGGGGGTGATGGAAGTGCCTGCGTCCAGGCAGAATTGATCGTTTGGCAGCTCCAAATGAGAGACAGGCTTGTCTGCGGAACCACGAGGGCCGTGCAGTTGGACTCCAGCAGCGCTCGTAAAGTGCGCTCTTTAAACTGCCGGGGCCCCTGGGAGCCCATGGGGAGGGGGGGAGCCGCCGCCGTGCTAATGAGAACTACCAGAGTGCAAACATGCATGGAAATGACTGTTATTCTGTTGATGTGCATTTAAGTGCTTTTTTACTGCCAACCACAAAGAGAGGGAAATAACTGGTGATGAATGGTACCCCCAAAAAGCATTCATTTTCCTCTTCGGAAGAAAAGAGAGGAAAACAGACGAAGGGAGAGAAGGGGTGGGGGGGGGGTCGTGGTGAGAGCAGGAGCAAGAGGGAAGGTAAAGACAGAATGGGGTGGGGGGGTTGTGTAGACATGCATGGTGAATATATTATCTTACTTCGCTCAAGTACAGTGACAAGGTGCGATGTGACACAGAGGCGGTAAGCGGTGATGCATCGGTGGCAGAAAGTTAACCTTCGCTGTTCCTCTCCTCTGAACACGCCGCCTCCATCAGAGAGCAGCAGCCAAAAAGGTCACAGCGATCACAGCCCTGATCACCTAATTATGAAAATGAGGCTTGTTCCACCTGTCTAAAGAACCCAGGAAATGGCATCTCCATCACTTCATACCTCCAGATCAGATCCCTTCATTTTGTTTCAATTCATTCTTTGTGGTGGTAATTTGTGTATCATTTTGGGGATTTTTTTTTTTGACCATGCATGCTGACAACTTAAAGGGGATGAGAATGAAGAAGGTGAGGGTGGAGGTCTTACGGGCTCCGCTGCTTGTACTGGTGTTGATGGCTTCATTCCACTGGTCGGCGCTGGACACAGAGAAGGAGCGTTGGTGCATGCCATCTTTGCTGCCGCCAAACACCGACCCGCCCGTCTGGAGGGACGTGCTGCTATTGGAATGAGGAGCGCCTGCAAAAAACAAGAGACAGAAACAAGAAAATTAAACCTTGGCGTCTTATTTTCTTTAAAGTTGTTTGAATTCCAAACTTAGTCTTGTAGGATTGTTTGTCTGCAAAAAAAAAGTGATAATGGTGCAATTGAATTAACAGTTTTTGGTAGTTTTCTACAGCACTGCAATGCTGCTGCCACCTTATTTGTGCTCATCCCTCTGTCAAACACCCCCCCGCCCCTTCACACACACACATGAAAACCCCTCTCCCTCCGCCTCTGCCTCTAATTAGCCCTTAATTAACAAGATACACTCTGAACGCTAATTATCTCGCCTCATCCCTCTGACTGCCACATCGATCTCCACTGGCGTCAGCAGGCGTTCTCTCCCTAACTTCCAATCAGGCGAGCCACGGACGCCTGGCTCTCTTTACTAATTCATGGGTTAGGCTGCGCCATGTGGGGTCCTTCCCTCCTGTTCGCGAGCAGCCGCTACAACATGTCCTAACTACTGCGAGAAACTCATCCATTCACTTCCAGTCATTTGAAGGGAATCAGGTTACCTGCTTGAGCTTTAAAATGTATCAAAGTGAATTTAATTGTGATATAATTCATAAATTAGTCTCAAAATTGTGTGATTCTATTCTGAAAATTTTATTTAACTGGCTTAAAGGTAACATTGACCTAATAACGATATGTTTTGCATAGTTTACAAGGAAAAAATGGGTTGGTAAAAATTGAAATTAACAATCAGAAAAGATCATTTTTACAGCATTTTTCTGCAGCAAGTTGAGAGAATAATTCCTCTGCAGGCTGCACATCTACATTCACCTTAATACAACTTAATGAGGAAAATAGACATCAATTTAAAACTGAAAGGTTAAAATCACAGAAAGCTTTTGTTTTGGTACACAAAGCCATATCTTCAGAGTTCCTCAACAATGCCTTCTCATGTTACAGGTATCACACATGAGACATCGAGGCCTTTTATTCAATAATTACACGAGAATATCACTTTCTGATTGAGGTGACAATAACAGAAAATATAGAGTGTGGGTCGTGTGTAAAGTAAACTAAGCGGCACGGGTGCTTGTTAGGATAATATGTCCTACTCATTATCTAGAGTAATAAGTGTATCAAATTCACATAATCATGTCTAATTAGTATCAGTAATTATCTTGTTGGGCCCAGGAATATTAATCTTCAGGTCCCAGAGGGGAGGGAGCAGAATCGCAGCAAGAATGGGAGAAAGAGCGAGGGAATCATGCTGAGGAGCACTGACTAAATTAGCATGCAGAAATCAGAGCAGAGGAGGAGGGGGCAGAGGGGCGGAGGAGTGCGGGGCACTGGAGAGAAAATGTGAAACTTTGTTTTTTAAAAAGTGACATACATAAAATATGCACATGACTTCCATCATGACTTCTGCTTTTATTACCAATGAATACATTAAAAGAAAAGGGAACGTTTACGAATGTGATTTCTACAAAAACAGGATTTTTAAGCGTTCCAAAACGCCGTATTGACAAAGATAAATGTTTCATGATCTGATCGTTTAAAGCGTATTCTTATTTTTTTTCCCTTTTTTCTACTGTAGAGATGAACATTTCCTTATTCCCTGCATCTGAAGTTTGACTCTTTGATGCCTTTAAAAAAAAGAGAACATTAAAAAAAAAGTGTTAGATAACTACAAGGCAACTTGGATTGATATTTAAAATTCAACAATCACGTCTAATTGTCAAATTGGATGCTAATGATTAATGAATTATACATGGCTGTATCCATTAGTCCCCAGAGACCACTCCTGCATAAAGGGGAGGATAATGTAATTACAGTGGAGAAATAATCAGCTTGTGGCATTAAAAGAGCACTGTATTCGCGGCTCCAGCCAGGCCTGACTCCTGTACGTTCTGCAGCTCCACTGAGGTGGACTGACGAGGATGAACCAACCTGGCAACCACAAACTGGGGTCAGAAAGGCTTGTTTAGTGCCGAATGTTGCTGACTTAGGTGATTCTTTAAAGTAGCTTGAGTATTGTTCAATTTTAATGTAATTAATGTTTAAAATAATTAACGAATAAAACACATTTTAGAAGCACAAACACACATTTTAGTGCGAAGTGCTGTTTTCTAAAAGCTCTCTGCATCAAAACTACTAATATCAGAAATCAAAACATTTACAGTGTAAGTTCATGACATGTAGACAGCGGTAAAAAAGTAAATTTACTCTATTACTATACAGTAACAATTAGGGCGGATTTACTTCAGAAATTATTTATGCTACTTTATACCTCAAAGAGTAAAATTGTATATTCTACACCACTGCATATATCATACAGCTGTAATCTCAGATAACATATTCATTTTTTAAATACAAGAAACTGATCAGTTTTTTGTAAATATCAGACATTTTAATTCTTTTAAAGTACCCAGCAGCATAAAATGCAAAAGTAAGCTCCACATCTGTGTGTTTTAACACTGAAATGCTTCTTACACCTTCATGTATAAAATAATAACATATCTAATAATATATCACTGACAGCAGCCATACTGTTGCATTATGAGCACTTCACCCTTGATACCTTAAGTGCATTTTGATGATAATACAGCTGTACTTCTACTTAAGTACATTTTGAATAAAGGTATCTTACTCAGTTTTTTTTTACACTGTGATATTTTTCTAAATTAGAAAATCTCAATTTTCTACACCTGCATTTACATACTGTAAACATTATTACCAAAGATAAAATAAACTTGTTCAACTGAATTCAAATTCTAAAACAAAGATTTCATAGTTAACTCCTGTGTAATTCATATCAAATTAATGAAAACTCCCAAGAACAAAGCATCGGTTTAAATATTTCTTGCTGACCGTAAGGTTGTGTATATAAAAAGATAACAAAAGCAATATAGCGCTTCCTGCAGGCTATCCGGGGCTGGGGTGTTAAGTAGAGGCGATGGATTAGCGGGGAGCAGCGCTGCCTTGCCTCTCATTTCTCTTTAGGCCGGGCCGTCAGTGGGTTGATGAGCCGTGACGAGGCCTGACCCCTCCGTGGAGTTGTTGCCATTATGTACAAGTAGTGGGATAATGAAGCATTCATGGTAATGTGGGCCGGGCAGCACATCATCTGCGGCTGTGTGTAATCCACCAACATCATCCTGACCAACGCCTAGAAAACCCCCCAACCCACCCACCCACACCTCCACCCCCTGATACTGCTGCGGCTGCCTGTCCCGAAACACAAGTCACTCAGACCTTCACATTAGTAACAGTGGATTATATGATGAACTAATTTAACTGTATGAATTAAGGCAATTTCTAATGTAATGTGTTGGGTGATGTCATTATGTTTTCTTTACTTGCTTCAGAGAATTAATAGAAGAAGTTTTTAAGAATTCTACATGAATGAAATGTGGTTTGATATTGTCAGAAAACACTTGCAGACATTTTCAGCTCACAACTGCTGTTATGTGACGCTGTTACTATGAATTTATGGATAAAAGGGTGTCACTCTATCAGAATTGAAGCCTTATAATTCTAAAAATACATAAGACTGAACAAATATTTTGACAGATGAAACAGTCTTTGATATAAACTATGACTCCAGCGTTGGTACGTTTACCCCGAGGGACGAGTACTTCTACAGTCATTAGAGGGTACATAATAAAAATTGAGGGGCAGCTCAGATCACATTAAAGACCAATGTATATATAAAATGATTAAATATGAAAGTGAAAAGTGCAGTTTACGCCACTTTAACTGGTAGTGGCTGAATTTAAAACTTGACCAAACCTACTGGAGGGACACTTTCTAACCTAAATTCGCACATGCATGCAGGTAAACCTGCTAAAAATAGACAACTGACTCCTTTCCTATCGCCTGTAGACAAATTTGCCTTTTTTTCTTTCTTTTTTTTTCTTGTGTTTCACATTGAGCTTTAACGAACGTGTCAGAAAACAGGGAACAGTAGGAAGCTCTTTTTTGTTTTCTCTTCAAACAAGAAATCAACGCTGTTTAAATTATTTTCAGACAGCCTGAATAGAGACAGATGGAATATGTTGTTGTATGTCACAGTGTCTCTCACATTAACCTCTTTTCCTTATTTTCTACACCTCTTGAATCAGGAGAAGCTCTTTTAGCTCACTGTCATGCCAGAGTTGTTTTTTGCACAGCATCAAGAACAAAATCACAGTCGCATGTTGTCATCAGACTAAAAAAAGCAGTAATTCATGTTTAATTTAGATGCATGTGATAGCGTCCCACAAAAAAAACCTGTGTCCACCCAGATGTCATATTCATATCCCTGCCAATCAGAGCTGCAGTTGATAAATACTGACATAAATTTATGTTACTTTTATCTACTAAAACTGCAGAAAAAAAGTCAGATGTTAGCAGCTGCTTGTGGGTTTTTGTCCGGTGTAAAAACAATAGAAAAAAACAAGAGACCAAGCTAAAACAAGCTCACTATATCAGCTTCTGGTACAAAGAAGTCTTGTAAAAATATCCACTTTAATTTTATTAATAGCGTAAAAAAGCAGTTTGAAATCAGTCAAAAAGGACACATTAGGAACATGACGGGTGGTGTCAATGATTGAGCACTTGAGCTCATTTAATGTGGAGAGGGTAGACAATTAAAGCTGGGGACTGTTACTCTGGAGTACCTGCAAGAGTCCAGCTTGCACCAGCGCTGCAAAAGGAAGTCTAATTGAAGCATTGACAGTTCCTGCTGGTCAGTGAGTTGGCTACAGGTTTTTTAAGTACTGTAGGTTACAACTGGAGACAAATTATGGCGCAGAGTGAGGAGGGAATGAGCCACACAGTCTCCTGAAATCTCCTCCTCTTCCACACGGATCTCTCTCTCTCTTCCCTACAGGATTGATTCAAAGTGACTGGGCCCATTAATACTTTGATACAATGTATCTGTCGCTGGTGACACGGCAGGATGCGTGTTAACAGGGAGGATCATATTTAAAATGGTTCCGCTCAGCACCCAGCGAAGGAATTAAACCTGGGCCGCTTGGCAAACTCGTGGGCGCATGCGTTCTCTCATTTACTCTCTGTCTTCTCAGCCTCTCCTCTTCATCTTCCCATCTCCCCATCCTCTCCGCCCCTCCTTCTCTCCGTCTCTATCCCTCTTCTCCCAGTGATTATAAAGGTCTTTAGCTGTAAGGAATGAATGAATTACCAAAGGCACAGACAAGGCTTGTGATTTGGACGCGGTGAATGAAAAATTACCCCTTTGTTCCCTTCATCAATTGCACGTCTAATGAAATCAAAACCCCGATCACATAATCAGAAGAGGGTCCTCCACCCAGAGAGAGACCTGATGTGATTTGTAACCTTTCTTTTCCTAAGTGGAGATTAAGGCAAATCTCTCTCACATTGTTCCCTGATGGGCAAATGGATGGCAACTGAAAATCTTGGGAATTTGTTATTGAGGTGTCTTTTCTAAGAATTGAACAACAGGAGGAAACAACATTGTTGGATTGAAAAAAAAAAAGAACAATTTGCCCCAGTGCTGTTTTCCCAAAACCTGGTCTGGCCTGGTTTCAAGGCCCCTTTGTCTGCCCCAATGACTCCCCTCAACCCAGCACTCAAGGTTAACAGGATATGGGGATGTAACAACCTCCACCGAACGTCCTCTGCTCTGTAAACTCCTACATCTTTCTGCTTTTGACTGATTAACCCGTTCAGCGGTGGCAGGACCCTGGCCAGATTTTACAGCAACCTGCCTGGACGGTGCTAATGGTCCCTGCCGACCCGTCTTTGGCTCTGTACCCACTCTCAGCCAGCTAGCTTTAGCCTGAGTGAAAGAAACTCTGTGCCCATTTCACAGCCGATGAAGGACCCTGTCTCCCTCTGGGGATCACTTTGCTAATTAGTATTAATTACTCTTAATCCTAACCCCTAAATCCAATCACTGGCTTCCCCCCTGAAAGCCTGCCAGACTCTCTGCAGCCTCCGGTGGCACTGCGCGCTGGGAGAAGAGCTCTATATTTAAACTTGAAAGGTGGAGAAACCCTGGCACGATGTTCAGGACCAAACTGCTTTCTGTTTCTGTGACCCCCCGCCGCCATAGAGGATGGAAAATAACTAGGTCAGTGTCATAGTGGCAGAAACATACACAAACCTTTAAGTTTTTGTGAGCCTTCCTTCAAACGTAAGTATGATGTTTAAACACATTTTTTTAATTCCCTGTTTAGTAATTTAGAGAATTAATAGATTTCTCGTACACTGTCATTAAGTTATCATTGTGTATACTCTGCGGCAGGTAATTTGCATGAATGAACTATACAGAAAGCATATAATTAACCTGTTGGGAACCATTTTTATGATTAATCACAAATTGAGGACATATAAAATGAGTACAGTCATAAAAGACTAATTGAGTCACATCTACCTTTTATACCTGTGATTTGTTCATTCTTTTGGGTAAAACATGAAATGAAAGACCCCTACCACATCAAAGCATTCTATTATACCGATATAAATGAATATTATTATTTATATTATCATATGGCATTTATTTAATTAACACAGCTGAAATAACACAGAGAAAGATACAGTGAAAATACAAAAAAAACCTTTATGATCAAGAATCTTTAAATAGATGGAAGCAACTCATGAAAAGGTCTTCTTATATTTCAAATGTTGTCTTTTTTTTAATGACACTTGAACTGATCACAATAACTGCCCAAAGTAAAGCCTCTAATCGACACATTAACTATTGTTTTTACATATTTAAGCCTTTAAACGGTAACTGTGTAATACATGGTCACCTGTCATTATCATTCGAAACACATAGGGGGCAGCATGACACTTAAGTAATCGCTAACTACTCCTCAGTATACTCTTTGTTGAAGCTAACTTTTGTTTTAATTAATTGCTATACGTGTAAAGAGGAGGGTCAGGCATCACCAGTGGATAATGGAGACAGATGTAAAAGTATTTCCTCTCTTGACATTTTCTGAGTTTATGTTGTTAATTAATTAGACTAAAGAAAAAAGCTCAGAAAGCTTGTGAAAAAGCTCAAACTATGCAGGCTACTATTGCACTATTGCCTCTTGAGGTATAGAATGGTACTGCAAGACAGGACAGGCCGAGGGCTACCTAGCTAGCATGCTAAGATCGGTACCTACTAATCATCTGTTGATAGTTTTGGGGTTTTTTTCGTTAACTCAGATTGTAACCATATGTCACACATTTTACTTATGAGGTCCATTCTATATTACATGAGCCTAATTAAGCATTTAGTAAAACGCCTTGCTGTCATCAAAGATCATCAATCATACAGGTCATAGATGTGTGTTCATGTCCTAAATCCCCTCTGATTAGTGTCTTTTAACACAAGCAAAAGACTTAAAATGAAGCTAACACAGTGTAAAAATGTGTGAATCATACAATAAAACCACACAATAAACTGTGTTTGCATTAGTGTCAGATAGTCTAAAATAAACACCCTAAATTGTAAAATATTTGATGTTTCAAATATGAAAATGTAAAAGTGCAGTTGCTGTAATTACTATGCACCTTTACATTGTAATATGGACAGGGAGTTGTACCTGTGTTTCCGATTCCCAGCTGCAAGGTGCTGCGGTCCTTGGTCAGCCCGTTGGTTTTGGGACTAGCAGTGGGGGCCACGGTGGCCACCGCTCTGGGAGGTCGCTTCCCGGGAATCTTGACCGTTGTCCTCAGCAAGTCTATCTCTTTCCCATGCACATTCTGCATGTAGTCCTGTAGAAAGTAAAAGAAGGAGAGCATGAGGATAGCTGTGAATGGTCTGCAAAAGACTCAAAAGAGACTCCAGGTATTTTCAAAAATGTCCCTCAACTGAGGGAACTGATTATACACAGCAGAACTACAAGAATCCAGGATTTATGGAAGAAAAACAAATTAAAAGGCTATTCAATTTCCATCCCCATTAGTCACAACCCATCTCAGACCTTCCACTAAGGGCGTGTGTGATAGTGGAAAAATGATTGTAAAGCCATTATACATCACCTGTGCCCACGCCGTCTCTCCAAATAGCGAGATGCTAGGCTTAATGAATGCAAACAGTCTCATTCTCTTTCAATTTGGGCATTTGATTTGGTTTAAAGCGACTACTGCCCAAATGTGGGAAGCCAAGGTGAAAATCATTGGGCTCAGCAGAAAAAGACCCAGACAGAGGCGAGCTCGGCCTTTGCCGTCCCCCCACCGGCTCCTCTGCTTTATTACCGTGTCATAAAGCACTCATTTCTTTCCCAAGCCTCCTCGCTAATTACCCAGTGAGCGCTCTCATTTCATTTTATTGCTGGAATTAACAGCCAGATCGAAGCGTGCAAAGCTATTAAGATGTGTGATTAAGCCACATTCAATTAGTTTCTACAAACAATTTAATTGATGTAGCAGATAGAATTAACAGAAGGTGATTGTGTGGATGGCTTGGCTGACTGCGAAATTAAAGGTTCCCCTCTTCCACTCTCTCAGTCTGCCTCCCTCCCTCTTTCTTCCTCCCTCTCTCCTTTCCCTCAATCTCTCTTCCCCTTTTTTCCTTTTCTTACTCTGTCTCTGCTCCACTGCTCAAAATGAGCTCGAGCTGTTACCGCGCTAATGTAACTGTCTCCCTTACTTCACCTCCCTCTGAAAGTCAACAGATTCATAGATTCATAGATTGCCCTGGTGACCTGTAATAGCTGTAATGATCAAGAGATAGCCTGTTCAGTCAATTACATACATCACTGTAGCACAGCACAGCACCGCTCTACTAATAACCGCTTGTAAATTAAACCACTAACACACTGTCAGTGCAACAAGGCCACACACAAGGTTCACGTCTAACTGTTGAGCCTGCGTTCGAAGTTTGAGCCGCCTCCTTAGACACAAGTTGTTGCTAATGTCTTTCATTTTATCTCTCCAAATGGCTTAGCATCTCAGACACTGGACTGGAAGGGAATTTTTTTAAGGAAGACGGGCATCTCTGACAGTGGCATCAGGCCCCTGAGCTGCCAGTCAGCTGAGTGTTTAAGAGGTATTAGCGGCCCAGTGGGGTGCTGACAAAGATGGATGTGGGAGGCTGGTCAGGCTCCGCTGCCGTGCGGTGAGAACCATTATAAATACAAGTCAGCGTGAAGCCTGGGTGCGGCGGGCACAGCCATGTCTCCATTAGCCGGCAACGGGGATGGGCACCACGGGGGGGGAGGCAGAGATGACCGCTAGGGCACCCCTGTCTCTTAATACTACGCCTTAAGTCACAGGGTTGGCTAATATAGCTATTATATACAGTGTTAAGTCTGCGTAGAAATCATGAACCTCTATGGCCGCAATCCAGTTCGCTGCAGCAGTGGTGGTAAATGTAATCGCATCAAGAGAAAAAAGTCCGACATTAAAAACCTCCAGCAGCACCCTCGAGTACAAACAGTAGTGTAACAAACACATAAAGCCGATTGGAAAAGGAAATGGGAAGGGAGGAAAGGGAGGAGGGGGTGGTTGGGTGGGTGGGTGGGTAGAGACTCACATGTAAACTGGGGTGGTAAGTAAGGACGCCATTATCGCACAGCGTGACATATTTCTTTTTCCATTCCTTGTTGAGGGATTTGCCACTTCGCTTCAGAAGGATTCCCTGTAAGAGACAAGACATCCCGGTGAGCATATGCTCTTCATAAAGCAGCATGGAGGATGATATGAGCCACTATGGATGTTAAATACCATGAAACAGCATTATTTTTATTTTTATTATTATTGTTTTTATTACAGATTTGCTATGGTGCTTACATTAAGAATTTCTTTATGGTGATGTAACAGTATGACAGTCATTATATACATTATAGGATATTAAAACACCATAATAATATGTAATCAAATCCCCTTAAACTTTCATCCTTTACCTCATTAGTTGACAGGTTTAATCATATGTTAGTTTTTCTATTGTGACCATTTAAAAAGTTGGCTGAGTTCCTCTGGCACAGGGAGCTTTCAGAGAGAGGGACAATCCAATTTGCCAGACCTCCTCCCTGCATTCATACACATAACATGCTGAACTCTGGAAGACCTCTCAATCCTGGGATTAGAGAGTGTGATCTCCCCTCTTCAAAGCCCACTCAGCTCTTATTCTATTCTACTTTATCTTCTGGGGCCTTTTAGGGGCCTCAGATGGTTTCCTTATCTGCTGAGTAAATCCACTGGTAAACAATGCAGTTCCTCCGCTGGAGGTGACCAAACGCTGCTGAGTGCAAGGGCCAGGAGGCTCTCCGGGGTTAAATAGTGAGGAGGGGCCCGCTTAATTAGGGGATTAGGCAGGGGCAATGTTTGTGCTTTTGCAGCCAGGGCCTGTGTGTGTGTGTGTGTGTGTGTGTGTGTGTGTGTGTGTGAGCTGAAAAAGGGGGGTAAGGGGGTAGTTTTTTGCCAGCCAGTCCCATCCTGGGGGCTTTAATCCTGATTAACACATCAGGCAGAGCTGACCCTCGGTGACCTGGGCACCAGGCTGTTTGCCGACAATCATCCTAATCCGAACCCCGATTCATCTGAGGGGCGGGTGAGTACTGACTGATGGCTGCATGCTGGGGCCTAAGAGTCTGTTCTTTTTCACGTCTTATCAATATACCTGTCTGTTTATGGTTTCTCAAGTGAGCAGGACCATAAACATTCTCTTCAAAATCTACTTAACTCATCTAAATCTGATCTTCTCTCCTAACAGGTTACAGATAACAGAAGAATATTTTCTGATGTTATCTAATCTCACAATGGGAAAAAAAAGTAATTATCAGAGGCCGGCGGAAAAAAAAGACCAGCATCAACATGCCTGTCAATTACTTTTATTTTAGTTTATTAAAATCCAATTAACAATTAAAAATTAATAATAATAGAAAGAAAAGTAATTAAATTCTGCTCCACATGGGCAGAAAAGGAGAAGCCAAAATGTCAAAAAACGGTAAATGTTAGTGTCATATACTATTCTTTTAATTTTTACTTAAAAAGAGGCCTTGCTTGGAAGTTAAAATTATGCAGTTAAATTCATATAAATGGTCTGTTTCTAATCAGGAAGCCTTAGTGAGCTATTTTGTAACTATTGATACCTCTGATGATTTTTCAGGAAGAAACATTGTGTCCTTCAATCGATAAGTTGCTGACTGCCGAGACTCTTCGCAATTTTGTCAATAAAAGAACTGCAAAACACTTTAAATGGCTTTCTAATCATACAAAGTAAATGATCCGGTCACAGGGCCTCTGGCGACTTTTTAATACATGTTTTACAAGCAAATATGTTGCTCATCTCGTGGCCTTACTGAAGCATAAATAAATCCATACATGCAATCAGAGCGGAGCTTCATATATTCATCACAGCTGCGAAGCAGATCAATAAAGATACAGAGACATAATGTGAAAATCTTTACACGTGCAGACTAATTTTTCTGTTGTCTTATGTGAACAGTTGCTCATTATTGCTGCGATATATCTTTCATAAAGCCTGTCACTTTCAGTAATTGGAAGCTTGACAAATGATTTGAGATAATTCATCATAATTGTTCCATCGTTTGCCACATTGGATTGAGCAGTGTGTTCTTTATGTGATAGTTTGACATCACATGTGTGGAGCCCTGTGCTTCCCACTGACACACACACACACACACAAAGAGAGGAGTGTGTTGAGTCAGTCTGTGCGACATAAGGAAACAGGCCGATCTTCAGACGAGCTCTGTGTCCACACAATTGTCATATCTACACAGAGGAGATAGTGTCTTTCCCTTCTTTTGTCATCCGACTGGGAGAAAAGCTGCATCCTGCCACTGTGGCTGACTGATAGGCCGGCCTTTTGTGACAGGCCGTGGATCCCAGTGTGTGTGTGTGTTTCTGTGTGTGTGTGTGTGTTTCTGTGTGTGTGCGTGTGTGTGTGTGTGTGTGTCTGTGTGTATTTGGGTGGAGGATGGGCCAAGAATGTGCTCACTAGTGAGGTGCCGCCAACAGCTCCTGAGTGCATTGTTATCCTGACTCACTATTTTTATAGATGGGAGGGGGAGTTAGGGGCAGGGGGGGGGGGTAAATTTTGCCTGTTGGGGTGAGGAGGGAGTGGTAATTAAGCACACATTGACACTTTGATCTCCTTGATTGTGCATTTGACTGACCTGGAGATCAGCCAGTCACCCCCTCATCCCTCCCTCCACATCTGTAACCCCCCCCCCCTCTCTGTCTTTTAAAAAATCCCTTTGTAGATGGAGAAAGGGGTGGGGGGGTGGGGGGGCTTATCTTGTCAAAAGTAGCCATGATACTCAGGGAAAACTGGCACTGGACTTTAAAGGGGAGCCCCCTGTAATGTAGTGGATAAGAATGGGTGAGTTTACAGTAAAGATCGCTCAGAGGGGATTTTTTTCTAATCTGTAAAAAACCAACCTCCTGCTCACCTGCACTCATCAAATCTACCAGCGCCTGCAGGGAATTTCACTAATCTACATAAAAAGCAAGAGCCTAACAGAGATGAAATAGAAGTGGTATGTTTTAATACTCTTCACCATTAAAATTTACAGTTCTGTGTTGTTTTTAAGGGCACTGTAAAGCAATTTTCCAGACATAAATAAAACCAGAATTTAAACATCTCTCATGGAAAGAAATTAATGGAATGCAATTCTAATTTATTTATTTTAATCTTATAATATCCATTGAATCTACTACATGAAAATGGACCAACAGCGGCAGACATATCAACCAACAGATGTTGAATGTGTTAAACTGGTTTATTTTCCGATTGTGTGAGTGGGCTTTGAAAGCATCACCCTGCCATTATTCCAGCTGGACCAAAGTCTTGGTAATTTCTGTCCAAAGGGAAATGAGAAGGTCTGCTACATCATTTCTAGAAAAAGGACATTATCTCCCATCATTTGCAGGTAAAGAGGATAATATAAGGATGCTGCTGACCCTTTTTCAACAGCTCTCATATAATCATGAGTGATTACTAATCAATGTGTCAATTATATCTTCTTCTTCTTTTACAGATGGGCCCTCAGAAATGATCCGTATCCAGATGTGTAATTTTGTGTTCAGTGACCAACTGGTGCTTTGAAGCAATGCATGAACGCTTAAAGTAAAATAATAAAAAAAACAACACAAAAATAAAAATAGAAGCAAAAAAAGCTTTAAAATGGGGGAAAAAAACCTTCCTACTCTTAAAATACAAATCACCGTGTTGTGAGCCAGTATTTGATGTACCACCATGTAACAAATAACAGGATAAAATAAAACCTTATTAATCCCTTAAATTCTGTTAAAATAGATAATGAAATCATAGAGTCTGGTTCCAGAAAACAATATGTATAGTGATAGTAAAATGAAATGAATTTTCAATAAGAAACTCCAACTCATAATCGCTTTGAGTTGATTACAAGGATATGCATGATTAAATTTTATTTGGAATATTACCAAGCACAATTATGAGCAGTAAAAGCAATAATATTCCCTCTGGCTCTAAACATTTATATGTAAAAAGGTGTGATCCATGATCCCAATGCAAGATCATCATCACAAATCATTGCATCTGTCCCATGATCGATGTACATGACTTTAAATGTGGACTAACGCTGCACTATGAATGTAAAAAGTCTACTTGAATTTCTTTTGTTTTATGAAGCTGTAATAGGTTTATTTACATAAGTATTAATTATGAAAACACACTGAAATAGGCCAACATTTAAAAAAAAACAAAAAAATTCAGTGTTTAATCATTATCCACAAGAAATATCAATTACATGTGATTTTACCAGCAATTTATATCAGAACTTATCTGATTGTCCATTTAAATATAATTTTTTTAGTTTTAAGTTTAATTGGTGATCCACACAAACAAAAATGGACATGTCTTTGCTAATAACCTTTCTGATGTTATGTCTAACCCCCAGCCTCTATCTCTGCTTCTGCTCAGTTGCTCCTAGAAAGCTTATTGCTGTAGTGTGTCGCCATCTAGTGGTTACAATGACACATGACTTTGCCTCAATCATGCAGCCTTTCCACTGTGATCAAACCTTCCCCACACAACATGTCACCTTTTAACGTTGAGGAACATGGAATGGCATAAAAAGGGATCATACTCACCCAGGTAACTATGAGAAATGTGGGCTAAAAATTAGGAAATGTGCTTACCTGTTTGATAGGTATGGCCCTTCCACTGCCTATGCTGTCTGTTTTACTGTCAACGCTCTTTGCCTGTTCACTGGCTTTCCGTGACTGCAAGAAAACAAGAAAGTCAGTCAGCAACTGAAGCGACACACTGACGGCAGAGCAAAGAGTGGGAGATGTGGGGTGCGAGGTGAGTTTTTTTGGGCGTGGTCGTGTGTGTTGCTGTGTGTGTGCATGTGTGTTTAAATGTGCATGTGTGTGTGTGTGTATGTGTGTGAGGAAGAGAGAGAAAGAGAGACTGGGGGTCAGAAGCAGGGAGGTGAGGGTTTGTGTGCGTTTTTTTTTTTTTTTTTTGAGCATTTGTGGAGAAATTCGACGTTGCAAAATAAAAGTCTCAAAAAGAAGCTTGAAATTAAACAGACAAGCAGACCAGCGTTACAAACAGCAGGAACACCGACGTGCAAGTTCAAAAGAAATAAACAAAATCAAAAAAAAAGAGACCAAACCAAGACCACAAGAGACACATCTCAACACAGAGGAGACCAAGGACGACCACACATTGAGTCATGACTCAGCCCTGAAACCCTTTGGGGGATCCTTCCCTCTGTTTGAGACCCAGATTGGGCCCTTAGTGGACCTGCAGACCAACTGCTGCTATACCAGTGTAGCTTCAGCTGTGCCTTTAGCATAGTTGCACTGATAAGGGCTTTTGTAGCACATTAAATATGTTACAGTTCATTACAGGTTAAAAGGAGAAAAGGGAGAATGGTTATTATACTTCAGTACAAGTGTTTTTCCTCCGATCTTTGACCTGCAAAACCTGCTGGGACATAAAATTACTTTGCAAATGTCAAACAATTTAAGCATCAAAAAAGAAAATAAAACACATGAACATGTCAAGTTTCTTGTGTTGCCTGTGTAGGACAAAATGGTTAGACAGTTAATAAAAAAAAAAAAACTCACATGGAAATAAATCATTCAAAATAATTTACCTTCCCACCCCAAAACAAATAAAGAGATGAGATACAAGCAGGGACAGACATGAGTGTGTATGGTCTCACTCAGAACATGAGAAATGTCCAGTCACCAAATGGAAAAGAGGTAGAGTCTGAGTTCAAGTAAACCAACTCTGGTGTTTATATTTTTTCCAACATTTTATTTTTTTTTCTTGGAATGATGACTTGTTTAGCTTCTATACAGACACCATACAAAGCAAGTCACAAATTCACTTCAAAATATTCAACAGATTGAGCCAAACATTGCAGTTCCCACAAAATATAGGATGGACAATAAAGGCATTATTTCATATACTCCTTATATGTATGTACTTTTTATAGAGTACCATTGTAAATAAAATACAATACAAGATATACAGCAGTCTATGTTTTTCGTCAATCCGTTCATGATAGAAAAGCGATTATGCAAGAGTTCATAATCTCTGTACCAAACCTAAAACTGAGAAGAAGAAAAAATAAATAAATGAATAATTAAGAAAAAAACAACTCAATGTGCAAAATTAAATAACTTAAAATAATTTTTTTAAAAAAAGGAAAACAAACGTTAAGTTTAACTACATTCATACAAGTCGGTGCAACCCAGTTTCATTTGTTGGCAACTTTCAGTATAATATCTCTGTGATACCTCTAAACCCTCAACACTCTACCCTGGTTTTTATGAAGGCCTTCATAAAATTTACCCACAGCTGCTCTTATCTAAAATACCTCTATAAGATAAATACATTTATACCACATGTTCAGTTCCATTCAGTACTTCAAAACTCGCTGGAAAAGAAGAAGGAATCAAATCAAATCAAAACCAAAAAGCGGACCAAATGAATGTAGGAATAATCTAAAAGGAAGAACAAAAAAACATCGTGGCACCTCTAAGTCCTTGAGTCCTCATTTATGGCAAAAAGGCAGTGTGATGTCATGTGAGGAAAAAAGGTTGAGTCCTTTGGGCGGCTGGATAACAGTTCCAAGAGTGACTTGACTGTACAGCGTGTGTGTTTTTGTATGGGATGTCTGAATGCTGGGGGTGGGGGTTTGGGATAGGGTGGGGTAGGTTGGGGGGCAAGGTGGTGGGATTTAAGGGGGGGCGGGAGGGGGTCGGGGGTGCAAGGGGGTGGACGGGGCATTTCCAGAAGAGTCCCTAGAGTCTGTCTCACTTGGTGTTATTTGACGTTTGTCTACTTCGAGTGCACTCAAACACTCAAACGGACTCGACTTTAGGCAGCGTTTGACGCAAAGTCCTATGGTTTCCGTTTAGTGCAAGTTCTATGCATTACCCTGAATGCGGTAAAGCACGGAGGGTAAAGCAGCGGCAAGCTGTAAGTCCTCAATAAATAATCTCTTCTCTATCAGGATTGGCAAAGCAGGGGGACTCTTTTATGTTTTTGTTTTTTAAAAAAACCGTCATGCTCTTCTAATTCGGAAGGAGTTGGAAAGCCCTTTTTGTTGAAGAAATGTTGGAAACAGAAGCACAAATCTGCAAATATTGAAAAACAGTGTCAAATGGTTATTTTTTTTGTTTGTTTGTTTGTTAGTTTGTTTTGGTTATGTTTTTTTTTTTTCTTAAACGTAGAGATCCAGCAACAAGTCAAGGGACTAAAAACATGGAATGGGAAACACCAAATGGCAGACATTAATAAATGGATTAAATGAATATGAATGAATGAGTGGGATGGATTTAAGTATAAAAAATGTTAAGTTTTCATCTAAATTCCTAAACAGTGTGCTTTTCAACACAAAAAAGGGGACAGACAGCCTGAAGATGTCAGGAAACCACAGACAGATTACAAAACAGATCGTTCAGAGTTCTTGACCATGGAAGCACTAGGAAAGATTAATGTGTACTGTGCTGACACCTAGTGGCCAAAGACAGTTATGGCAAATACGGGCTTGAAATGACTGTGGTTGGTGGAATTGATTTGTGAGGGCGGTGAAAAGACAGCGTGATTAGATCTTCTGTGGTAAAGCTTTGAGTTTTATTAACTTACTTTAAAAATCAAACCAATGTGTTATTAAAAAATGATTCACCTACTTCAAGAGGTTTTTCTAATTATAAACTGCGTCTCATGTTTTTGTAAGCTGATTCAATTTGGGCCAAAAAGAAATCTGAACCCAAAAGTAATTATTTTTACTCTCCAACACTGTTAACTCAATAAACTGCACACTGCAAAAGCCTTCTCTTCATTTTAAGAGTCCCAATGCCAGCGCCACAAATGTGACAAATATTACTTTTGTATCTGATTATAACTGGACAAAATGATGTTCTTGCAGCAGTTTTCCGCTCGTTAATTAGGAATAAAACACCTTGTGTGTGATGACTAATGTGAGTCTGATACTGATCTATCAAAGCTTGTCTACTGATGACATTAAGGCATATTTTCTGTCATTGAGTACTTCTCCCAAAATCAACAGAAAGTGAACTAATTACAAGAATGTGGCTAAAAAACATGACAAGCTTTCTGAATGGCAGCCCGCCTTTTGTCAGTGAGCGGCAGGACTTTGAGAGAAACTAACACAGATGTCGATTTGTTTTGGTTTTTTTTGGAAAAAACAAACAGAGCTAGGAAAGGGGACATCCTCGATTTTTTGTTTTTGTGTCGATGAGATTTTTTTCTCTTTCTGTTGTTTTGTAAAATGGCAAAAAAAAAAAGGTCGGCATTGCAAGTCTTCCTCTCCTTAGCCCACCGCACTCTTCAAGTGTCACTGAAGAAATGTCGGCATCGCCACGTTAACCTTCCGTCCCCTTCTCCTCCTCCTCCTCCTCCGCCTTTCTGCTTCCTCCTCCTCCTTCTCCTTTCCTCCTTTCCTCCCTCGCCCTCCCTCCTCCCACCCTCGGCTCGCTGCTCCTCAGAAGGTCATGAGCTGAAACTCCCGCTCGGCTTGCCACTCCGGTACCCACACTGGGTAGGTGGCGTGCTTCGGCATCTCCATGACGCGGACGGGGAGAGGCTCATTTCTCTGGTGGACATGGTTAGTCACTACCTAGCAGGGGGGAAGGGAGACAACAAGGGGAGCTAGCACACAGCCTGTACTGCTCGGAGGCCACAAAGCCTGAGGCTTCCACAGCAGCTGGGATAACAGAGTGAAGGCAGTAGGAGGACATAGAGGAAAGGAGGGAGTAGATAGGGAGATTAGAGAAGGAGTTAGTTGGGAAGAGAAAAGGAGGGAGAGAAGAAGGGAGGAGGGAGGAGACAAAGGTCGGAGGAAAGAGATGAGAGGGAGGAAGACAGGTGGAGGAGAGGGGACGTTTTTAGAGGTTAGGCAGGGTGGATGTACCAGGAAGGAGAGAAGTAATCTCACATAACCTGATCTCTGCGTCATAAAGCTCTAAAAAGTTCTGGAGAAAAAGTAGAAAATTGAATAAAAAATTGAGAAAACTCAACCATTAAAAAAGATGACTCAGCCATTCAGTCAGTTTGAAAAAACACAGGTTGGCCTCTTTTTTTTCTTTTTTTTTTGGAGAGGCACAAACAGGCTCTCTATTGAATCATGTCATTGATTTGAAGAAATAACAAATTTCTACAGACCTTCCTTAAAGCTTGATGAGGCGGAGGTCTGGCTACGCGAGATTAGGAGAGGCTTTGCAGCAAAGAAGAAGGCTGGTGTAGGAGGGAGGAGAGAGGAGGAAAGGGGGGAGCAGGCTGGGTGAGAAGAAGAGAGGGCAGAGGCTACAAGTAAAAGACAAGCTTAGGACATCTAAGGAAATCAGAGTGGTTAGTGCACACATATGCTATTGGTTAGAGAAAAGGGGCAAATACGACAGGACATGGGGTAAAGAGCAGGCAGACAGGGGTCGGGATACTGGTGTGGTAGTGGATCTTGGTGGCCGAGGTCGGATTTTTTTTTTGGGGGGTGGAGGGGTGGGGGGGTTTCTGGGCTTTTCAAGAAGGTTAGTGGCCGGGTGAGCATTTCTATCTGGAGCTGGGGTGTTGGGAGTGTGCGGGGGCATGCGTTATTAGCAGCGTGTGAACAGGGCTTTGGCTGGCATCGGACTTTTAGTTTAGCCTGGTCATGCAGGAGAGGTGGCATTGGCGGTTTGTGGCTGCCGTTTCTCCCCCAAAAGGGAGGTCACTGCAAAGAAAGGATCTAGTAAAAATAAGAGGGGTAGGGGGGGGAAGGAGGTCAGAGATTTAGAAAGTGCAGAGGGCCTAGTTTGTCTTGGGTGAGATGAGAAACTTAATCCATGTGCACTTAACTACATCCAATTAGAAAAAAAAAAGAAAAAGACATGGAAAGGGTTGACGTTTTTTTTTCCACAGTGTTTATGTTTAATATTTGCTTTGAAAGAAGGGTTCATTTTTTCTTTTTTTTTTTTTGGAGCATTTTCGGGGATCTTATATAATTTTCTATTTAGTCTTTTCTCCTTTGCCCATTGAGCTGTGTGAACAAGACGCTTTCTTTGCCTGCATCGGAGGCAGGAGAGGTGGCTTTGATGCATTTCCAGCTACCTGTCTCCCTCTGGTGGACAAAGTGTGCTTGGCAACATGCCTCCTAGTAGTGTGAGTGGGTGTTGCTTTGCATCAGCTGTCGCATACTTACTGTGAAAATGTTGGAGCGGCGCTTTGACTGCTTGCGGATGGGCGTGGGCGTGTTGGAGGCAGCGATGGTCTCAATGCGCATCTCCCGCTGACTTATGCTGGGGGTGGAGGGAACAGAGGAGGAGTAGTCGCTGAATGCACCCCCACCATTGGCCGCCTGGGGAGCGAGAGAGATTAAGAGGAACCGACAGAATCAGAGGGAAAAAAAGGGGGGGTAGGAAGCAAGAGATTGAAAGTCAGAGTCAGAAAAAGAGAAGGAATAAAAAAAATAACAAAAAAGAGAAGCAGATCATTTTAGGACTCCTAAATTTGATTCCTCCTTCCTCATAATAAAAAGAGAAGAAGTTATGATTATGAAAAGCGTTACATAAATTGAGTGTGCTGGTGACTTCTGCATATCATAGCATTCAGACCTCATTTATTTTAGGTGACTAAGGGATCAGTGCATATAACATTTTGCTGTTTTTGATAATATCTGGATCTTACCTGGTTAATGTGAACAGAGGGGATGGATGCAGCGGGGACTGATGAGTGGCTGGGGGAGTTAGGGAGAGATTTGCATGGACCAATAGAGAGCTGCTGCTTTTTCCTCATGGCCACAACCTTCTGGGCAACTGCAGAGGAAAGTGGCAAAGACACAGCAACAGATTTTTAAGTGCTGATAAAAATAACACCCAGCTGAAGGAATTCAGAGAGTTCTGGAAGACTGACTGCCGAAATTTGCAGTAAGAACAGAAAAACCAGAATCAGTGATAGATTGGTGATGTTGCTCTGTTCTGTGACTTACACCAGTTTGTCCAGTGACGGTGTATAAATATACCTACACAAAGTAAGATAAAAGTCTTCCTTTGAATGTCCAGTATCAGAGTTTTCCAAAGATTTAGATCATGACTTTTATTTTAATGACAAATAATTGAGGTGAATGTGCAGTTAAAGGTGCTATGTGTAACATTTTTGATCAAATTACAGAACAATTTGTAGGTCATATAGAGGTTAAACTTGTACAGCGTACTGTATATAAAGGTTAGAGTCTAGTTTACACTCTGCTATAGAGGTACAAGAGCGTATGACAACATATAACATGTTGACTGAGGGACATGAAACTGTTCCCATTCAGAGAGGTTGAACCAAGGTCACCTGGGTGAAAACCAGGAACCCTTACTAACAAACTATATGGGACCTGTAGGTTGTAAGCACTGTACTTAATATTGTAACCCATCAACTGAGATTGGTTCACGTGATTTTAAGCAGATTTGAACACATTTTGTAGCCAAACTTGAACAAAGTTGTAAGAGTTGAAGTGAGGAATAATCAGTGTTAAAGCGACACATTTAGGATCTTTAATAATCACCACACAGCAAAAAGGTAGATGTTTAACTTGTGTGAAAGCCACCTGGAACTTATAGCTCCAAAAAATGTTTGCAACATTGAGAGATGAAAATATATAAATATAATTTTTTAATAATATAGCTGCTTGTGATACTAGACAGCAATTCAGTCCTCTTATTTTGGTGCATATGACTTGGTTCTCAATGTTATTTAGGTTCAGTTCACCTAAATGTCATTGAAAATGTTTTTTATTTACAAATATAACAAAGTTTGTGTCACCCTGTTTAGAAAAATAAGTCATAGATAAAATATTTAACAGTCCATCTTTTCTGTAATTATCCAGGTAAACTGACCCTTTCTTTCTCTGTTTGGTAAATGTTAGCATGGAGGACTTGTGTAAACTATCTGCACGTGGATGATTGAAGTGTATGTCTAATGGTCTTTTGGGAACCTTAATTAATTAGAAATTCTGCTTAAACCCTGTGAAATCATCAAAGGACTCGACCCAACAGGACTTCAGAAGTGAGAAAACAAACTTATCAGTCAACTCAGACCGTGATGTCTAGACTGAATTTCAATCCGGCTAATTTTCTGCATTTTCTTGGAAGCCAGCAAACCAGACAGTGTAAACATGACGTTTGCTACCTTAATTTCAGACTTTTGCAGCACACACAGACAATAGCGACAACAGCATTATCGTGTCTGCAGGTGGACGTGTCTTTATGTACATTCAGTAACGTCAGTGAGGTTTTGTTGAAGTGTTTAACGCAGAGAAAGAATAATTTTCCCCGTTTTCTTTCTTTATAAACAAAACACTAACACTGTATAAACCAAATGGGGCTAAACAAAGTGAGCAAAGCTAATTTCAGTCAGACAAAGAGGCATACGAGCACATTATCACAACCACCTCAGGCCGTTTGTTTTTCAGTCAGGTAATGAGCAACGTACTCCGAGGTGGATTATACATATCTCCTGGGGAAAAAAGGTACTTCTATTTCCAAGAAAAGTAATCATACAAAATGATACTTGCAATTTTTTACTGTCATTCGTTGGGCTCTACAGAGTGATATTAGTCAAATGAGACCAGTGTCACCATCTGAACAACCCGATTTGCCACGCCATTGGTGCAGCCCGTCATTTAATTCACAGCACACGCGAGTGACGGACTGGGTGGAGCAGGGAGGGGGGTGAGGGAGGGACGTGGTGTTCACGGCTGCGTGACGTGAATTAGCACTGAGGGGAAAGAGAGATGATTTGAAGTTGGGCTGACAGCTGGGACCATAACGCCCGGCTGCCTGCTGCAGCATGGCAAATAGAGAAAGAAGGCACGAGAGTGATATAGAGCGACTTCTCCAGACAGCCAGCACTCCTTCATCTCTTTTAATTATTTCAAATTGGGCTTCAGGAAGCAATTAAGGCAGAGAAGGAAGACAACGTGCCTTTGCATCAAGTCAATGAAATGCAAAGTGAATGTTGTGATACATATTCAGATGTTTTGTGAAGGGATGGCAGGCTTTCAGAGGAGCTGCAGCCTGAGGGGATAATGTGCCGGAGCTGAAGCAGCCGAGTTTCCAAATGACACTTTCATGACTTCAGTTATGGATTCGGGAACAAACTCAGAGTTTCCAGATAGTTTAAAGAGACATTAAGAGGGTATTTTACCATTTATACACAACTGAGTATTAACTGGTCCGTGGCTTAAAGCTCCACATTTGTATGAAAATCTACATCATGAGTTTAGCTTCTGTGAAGAGTAACTGCAGCGTTTGACAACTGCATTCAATTTCATTTAAAATGCCTGTTGTATCATTAATTGAAGTGAGCCTGTTAATGTTCACAGAGTGTACTGCCAATCACAGCTGCAGAGCATAAAGAATATAAATGTGTATGTGCACCACTCCGCATGGGTCGAGCATGCACAGCAATAACTCATCATAAAGTACTTTACAAAAAGAAATCATAATTAATAAATTGAAACACAAATCACATTCATGTTTAATGGACTGATACAGTAAGTTTGAAACAAAACAAGCTGATCCAAGATCATAGTTTCCCTAATGTTTAGTCTGAGGATACAAGTGCTGAATTACCTCATGGTCTTGAAATTACTTAAGTTGGACCTCATTTGATCACTTTTCTTGAAATAGGATGGAGGAGGAATGACCCTTATTATTATTTATGTTCACATAATTCACACAAATGCTTCTTGTTTGTTTCTTCAAGGAAAATCCTGTAATCTTGGCATCAAACTGAGGTTGGAAGTTGTAAATCTGAAATGTGGCTGGTAGAGATGCTAATGTGCAATGATGCTAATGCAACCTTCGGGTTTGCCTTGGGAAAGGCATGTGAACAAGGTGAAATCGAATGTAATCATTTCATTTATAAATGTCAGAGAATAACCCATCATTATTTACCCAAGTTGACCTGGGACATCAAGAAAAACATCTAGTACTTTTGGAGCACTTTCAGGATGCCTAAACTAGAGATTCACAAACTCTGAAAGTATTTGTCGTCACATCTAAGTTGTTTCAATAAGCGCAATTGCAAAATCTAGAGTTTATGATTTTCTTTACACCTACATCATGTTTTTATGATGTATTTTTAATGCTCACCCATTTCAATACCAGGAGAAGACCAAAAAAATATGACAGCAGAATTGTTTTTGGCTTCCTTGAGTGATTATGTAAGTGAAACTCAAGAATAAGTTTAAAAAAGAAAATCAAGATTTCTTCTCTTTTAAACAGTATATTGGAATTTTAGCAGATCCCTTACATTCAACACCTTACAGATTAAATTTAAGTATTTTTCAAAAATTTAAGACTTTGTATAACCCTGTCACAGTTTAAGCTGACGTCTTCTAATTGTGCATTGCCGTAGTTTTTTTTACTACTGTGCCCTAAACCATCGTCGTTGTGATCAACATACAGTTTGTACTTGCTGTCTAACTCATTTCCGCTCTTTTGACACCCGTCTCACCGTCCTGGAAGACTCTCTCGACGTTCAGGCCATAGGTGGAGCAGGTCTCATAATATGTGCAGCGCTTCAGGTCGTTTGACAACTTTCGGGCCCTTGAGTCATCGATCACTCTGGGGTTGGCGGCACTGATTGCATCTAAGAGAAGAAGTTAAAGAATATGTTACTCAAGCTTCTGTTGTTAACTGTAAGGCTGATGATAATCTGTGATTTTGCTCCAGTCAACATACTTTACAATAACATCAAAAACAAGTCACAAATTAAAACTTTGAGATGACAAAGAAGTGATGCTGATGAAACGTTTTCTAGACTGAATCCTTTCTGTCTCCTTTCTAAATTGAAATTATGCTAAGAATTAACAAACCAAACAAAAAAAAAACTTAAAATATGCCAGACAGGATTGAAGTTTTTATGGTGTAAAGACAGTGTCGGAACACAGAGTACAATCTGTGTAACATTTGTAGCTCCATAATGGAAGAAATAATATCTTGACAGAAAACATTGTGTTTATCAGAAGTAGGACAAGCACCTTGTGTTCCAACGAGGACCATTGGGACCTCAGCTGTGTTCCTGTAGCTGGAAAGGCGCATGAAGTAATTGTAGACTGTCTGGAAGCTGATCTCATCCTCCAGGCTAAAGACGAAAACCACCGCATCCACCCAGGCAGCAAACTGAGGACAGAGAAAGCAGAGGTGGTGTCTCATTATCGCTCAAGAACATGCAAACAACAGATTTTTTTTTTTTGACAAATACTGCGTTTCGCCTATTGTTATATTACTTGGTTGTTCAAGCTTCTCTGTGCAGAATGATTTGCTTACAGAGTTTGACAAAAGAAGACTGTTTTCACTTTTATCCGCTGATAAGTTGAAGTTTCTTTGTGCTCATTTTAAACCTGAGTTTAAGACCAACTACTTGATATCAGATGACAACCACGTTCCGCAAAATAAATATGTACAGAGTTTTAAATGAAAACAAAATACGTTTTCTGTGCAGTATTCCAAATTTTAAAATATCTCATTTGCATGTTCATTAATTCTAGATTTTGCTTCCATGAGGAAAAAAGAATAGGTGTAACTTTAAGAAATTTGAAACAAAACAAGTGAGCATTTTGAAGTGAAAACCATTTGAGACACAAATTATTTTTTAGATTTACTTTTTAAAACATGACTGTAAGTTGAAATGAGCCAGTGGCTAAATCTAGTACTTGGCATTTTTTCACTTTTTTGGATTAATGGATTTGTGCTCTACATAAATAAATATAATCAAACCAAAACGAAAACATATTTTTAATGCATACATTTATCTTATGACTGGGCCAAGTAATAATCTTATGTTGTCACATCTATGCACAAATCAGTACTATTTGGTGTTGCAGGCCTTCTTTTCACTGAAGTTCATACATACAGACAGAGGGGGGCAGTGTAGCAACAGCCATAAAACACTAAATGTCTTGTTTTCAGGCAAAGCACCAGCCCTATGTGGCAAGACAGTGAATGATTAAACACTACTACTGTATCCTTATCTGCTTTCTGTATTCCCACAGCTGTCACAGTCCTGGAAATCTTTGCATCTGTCGCATCATATACATTCATGATCACTGCACAGTTTATGATCTAACAGAGGGGAGAGGGTTTCCTTAACCGGAGCAAATCATTCCTAATCAGCATCCATTGTAGGAAAGAGGTTAAGCAGAGTCGGTAGTAACAGTGACAATCAAGTGATAACTATTCCCCCGTATTACCCTCTTCTTCATTCAGCTTTCACATCTAGCCCAGACCCCCGTAGGGAATGAATGGCAAATCAAGCCTCCAAGCCACAACTCTACTCCTGTGAGCGTGAACATAATGGAGGCCTTTAATTATACCGCTAATTACACAGGCAGCTGACAACTGAGCCAAACTCATTTCTGTTTCCCAATCTCACCGAGCGTAATGCAGGCGTAAATCGGAGCTTTGCCAGGCCAGGTATGAGTAGCTTCTAATGGAGACGCATTGGTGAACTCACACCCAGCTTACATAAGAGCAGAAACAATGAATCTTGTTAATGAAGACATGAGCAGGTCGGTTTGTATCCTCGGCTGTGGGGTTTTGTTAGCATTTTTTTGAACCAACTTTTTAATTGAGATCTTTTGGTTTTGGTTTAATTTGTAAAAAGAAAAGAAAAATGACTTCATAAATTCTTGGTAAAAAAAAATTAAGAATGAACATGATAGCAGTATATAAATTTTGTACTCCCTTAGTGTTAGAGTTAAATGGGACAAAAAATATCATGTTGATTCATATTTAAGAACTAAGACTACAGCGGTGATGATGAAAAACACTCAAAACATCCTAACACTGAAGTTTTTCCACGTATACTACATACATGTCAGCTAAATAAATGAATGTTATGTATATTATTCTTTGCTAGGAAAAACGGAGAAAAGATAAAAGCCTCCAGAAAGTTGTTTAGTTTTCTCTAGTGGTGGAACTTTTACTCTGTTACTGTTTATGGCTACTTTGGGGCAGAAAAACAAGCTGAGGATGCATTAATGTTATCTTGTCATCTTCTAAATTAATACAGTGAAAATGTAATAGCATCATTTCAAGTTGTGTTTCTGACTTTTCATCAAGTATTCAGTCCCCTTCTAGCTCTGTTTTTGTCTCCACCAACTCCTGATGGAAATATTTGGCTCTGTAGAAGCTAAAAGTTCCTAAGCTAGTCGTTAACTTTATCTGTCTGCTGTCTGGGACAAACAGCAGGCTAATGGAGTGTTTTTAATGGAAAAAAGACATCTGCAACATCTGGAAACAAAGCTGTCGAAGTGTTTGCGAGTGAAAAAAAAACCTGTTGTTTCATGGTTGTGTTTCACGACACCAAAACAATGGGCTAAAAGATGCTAAAATGTTATGGGCTACTTTTCTCAAATCATCATTTTGTCCATTGCTACTATAAAAATATTAATAAGAGAAACTTCAGAAGGTACTTGTGCTTCCTTTAAGTTTTTACATCTTATGCTGCTTTATAGTTAAACACATGTCCAAAATATAGTTTTTTTAGTCAATTACCTTTATTTGAGTTTTAATCCAGTTATAGTCAATTTATAAAAGGTGTGATCAACAAATCAAATACGACAAATTGTTCAGTATTCAAAACACCCATTAATTTATAGTACAGTAAGACAGATCTGAAAGGATAATTCAGATGCAATTATGCAAAAGTGAATGTTAGCGTGAATCCTTGACTGTTTGCCTTTGGAAAAGCCAGGCTGGATGAAACAGTACAAAACACAGATGCCCCATCTTAAGCACATTTAAGTCCTGTAAGAGCTGTAAATGGTAGGTAAAGCCCAACACTCTCTGGTAAAACATGACTCAAGAATTGTCGAGGATGAGAGTCTGATGCCTGCTCTCTCATTACACAAGGCTGGATTACCAGGAAGCATTTCCACAATTCACTTGCCTCAGAAAAGCATAAAATAGCGATAGAGTATCAGTATATCCACTACATCTTCTTCTAGACGTGGTAAAACCCAGTAAGGGATAAAAAAGTAGCTCCATTACTCCTTATATTTCGCATACTAATAGAGCGATTACGTGCTGCGTTGTCCCTTTGACCACAAAAATGATTTTGGCAGAGCTTATTCATTGATCTGTTGCTGCCCCTTAAGTGCTTTCAGTAGAACAACCACAGAGTGCTGTCACACTGCTGCAAACATTCCTGCAGAGATTTAATGGTCTGTCTCTAAAGAGTTCCTGTCTGCATGACAGTTTGCAGACAGTTTCTGTCTGACGCAGCTCACAGATTTTTTTTTTTTTTTTTTTCTTTTCGGATCAGCCGTCCTCTTACCTGCAGTTCTGGAGGCCCTCCTTCATCTCTGATCAGAAGTAGGTAGCTCTGTCCATCCACCACTATTTCTTTCTTGAACCGTCCACCTGAAGAAGCAGAGACATTTATTTAAAGGTGGTTTATTTAAATTGTGTTAAAATAAATTTGGTGCAGTGCTGGTGCAAGATGATGATAAAAATGTCTTTCTTTTTTTGGGAATGTAATAACTGACCATTAGGGGTTTTCCAAGCAGAGAGACACTGCAGACACATTTCACACTCATCAATCGTAAAAAACCAAAATGAGGATGTACCAGATTTAATATCAGAACACATGACTTGCCGCATAAAAGTTTGGGGAGATGAGTCTAAGTTTAAGAGCAGTTCTCAGTTTTTTTTAAACCTCCTGAATGTGTTGCCTTTAGGATCATACGCCGACGGGAAACCAGGTCTCTCTGGAGCCAATTATGTGGGCGAGAAATTGCCATTTAGCGTGTCTAATGCACAGCTGCTGAGGAAACAAGTTCAGTGCCACTGTCACTGAACCCTGGAAAGGCCCAACAAACATTATCGACTGTATGTTCAGTGTCTATCACTCAACCACATGAGCTGCAGCGGGTTCGAAGATTAGTTTTCACAACATAACTCATTACACTTTTCAAAGAAATGATAAGACCAAGAAAATAATTAAAGCAAAGAGACTAAAAGAGCGGAAAGCAGGCGATGGGAGATAAAATCAGAACTCATTTTTATTCTAAGCTGGTGGGCCTCGGGTCACATCATGTCCACAGGACAGCAGAGAGCTAATACTTCGACTCCATGCAGCCTTGAGTTTTGCTCCCATTTTCTTCATTTCATTTCTAATACAAATGCATATTCCTTGCTGCTAGCAAAGCTGGCTGCCGGTAAGGAGGAGAGCAACGGGGAGAACTATGCAGCAAATTAGATTTTGCATATCATTTGAATGGTTTGCGATCCTGTTGAGATTAAAAAGATTCAAATGAGAAAGTTGTCAGGCTAGAGATGTCCCTGGGAGTGAAAACAGAGCCTCATGAATAAGAAAAAACGAAGAGAAAAAAGCCGAAAGCGATTTGGCAAAATTGAATAAAAGCACAAATTTGAAGGTCTAGGAATGATCATGAAATAAGTCAAAAAAAAATGATGCTGAGAAAAAGGGGATAAAACTACACCTGTTACTCTCATCAGATTTCGCAGGGGGGGGGAGTTTCATAAGCAGACATGTTAGCTAAGATCCTCATATGATTAGATAATAGAGTGTCAGAGATCAAGTGGCTCAACCGGCACATGAAGAACCAGAGATTTCACATCACAAAAGAGCCGTAAGGGCCATACAGTGGATGGGCCCTGTAATTTTTAATAGGCAGACAGTATTCCTGTCTCAGCAAGCAATACATATCCACTTGAGCCACACTTCCACCCTGTTAAGTCCACTTTAGCCCGCTTGGCAAATAGGGGATTCTCCCAGCCTTCTGCACAGGCTCTCAAGCCCTGCAGGATGGCGGTTGTGTAACAGACAGAGATTCACGTAGCACCAGCCACTCTTTTTTTTTTTTATTTTTTTTTTTTTTCAAAAAAAAGTCACAGAGATTTAGGTATTCAGACAAAGGAATAAAAAACGATGTGTCTGTGTGTCTATAAATGCGGTTTGTAAAGGGAGAAAAAGATGAGGAGGATCTCGTTACACAGGCAGACTGGACCTGCACGTTACCGAAAACCAGACATTTATCAGACTGTAACGGTACGAGACGTTTAACCATCTCAGAAAGATATTACCGTTTCATGGCACACAGTATTACACAGCTATTATTACTGCTTAACATGAGCCTTAAAGGAATAAAAACCAAAGGAGATTTCTGGCTGAACATACGTTTTATTATAATTTTACAAATTATAATGCCCTGCCTTATACTTAATATGAACCTAAACTCTCTATATATATTTTAAGTAACACTAATATGATAGAATTCAAGACCATAGATAAGCAAATATACTGTGGTAAGATAACAGTCAATTTTCATACCACAGTATATTCTTAATTTAGAGTTAGTGTGGGGCTTGGCAGCTTGTGCGTTTGCCAGAACAGACTATGGAAAAGTCTTTCTAAAATCAGCTTCTGTAATGAAAGCATATGGCTCTGCTGAAAACATAGATAGAATTTGAAGTAAACATTTTCAGTTACATAATCATGCAGGACGCCGCTGTCTTTATTTAGAGCTGAGCCAACACAATGCATCCAAAGAAAATAGCCTGTGCCTTGAATAAATGAGGCAGACTACCGTAGTCTTCGGCATTTAAACACTTTCCTCGGTCATGATGAAAAGTAATTATGAATTATTTGAGTGTGTTGCTAGACCTCCCATTAAATAAAAAAAAAAAGAGGAAAAAAAAGGAGGCGACGAATGATCTCGCAGACAGCCTACGGAGGGATGGTAAGTTGGTAGGCATGGTTAACACGCAGCGAGCATACTCTGCTTACACGGAGGCTTAGACCTTGACACAGAGCCACAATCCAGCGGAGCTCCATCCGGTGTTGCCATGGCAACACACCCCAGTACCTTTTTTCAGATATCATAGCAAAAAAGCCCAGGAACAGAAACGGTGCAGAAAACAGCCACCGCTGAACCTTCCTCTGCCGGGCAGGGCTTGTGCAATGTAAATACTCAAATCTGGAGTAAAGCCAGTGTCGAAGCACATAAAAAAAAAAAAGAAAAAAAAGAAAAAAAGAAACAAAGAGGAGCAGAGCAGCTGCTAATTGTGAGACAAGTGTGTTTTATCACAGCGAGCAAACTCAATGTAAAGCTCACACACACACACACACACACATATGTGGATATCTGGGCCGACATGTTTCCTTGATTATGACAACAATGCTCAGTATGTTTTTTCCAGTATTTCCACCATTGATTTCTTAAGGACTAATTAAGCTATGAGGATTTTTTTATTTATTTTTTTTTACTCCCTTGGTGCAGCAAAATGCCAGAAACTAATTATGCGCTTCATGTCTCATCCTCACTATAATTACACTTAAATGAAACACTGCAAACCCCTCAAAGATCATCAGTTAACTCTGGGTTTGCCAACATCTTTGTGGGTTTTTGAGAGGAAGGTTTACCATTCAGGCCAGAGGGGGCCTTTCTCATTATGATTTCGCTGACAAACCGAAGAAAATCTGATTTTCACATCTCAGAGAGTTAATTAAAACAGTGAAGGGCTCCTTTCCTTTCTGACATAGACCCCTCTGAACATGGTAAGTGACATCCGTGACGTAAACTGTTCATGATTGTAATAAAAACTGTAATTTATATTTAAGGAGAAAGGATGGGGTTTAGTTTTACCGTAACACATCAAAAATAAGTGATCTCAACTGCAAGAATTGACTGGAAATGTTACGCTTTGTTATTATCTTGCTTATTCTACTTTAGAGAGTACACATAAAATTGATAAAATTAACCCAGCCAACTGTAATATATTGGCATTTGGAAGCTTGATATGTTCCAACGCACAATATTTTTAAAACAAACTAATTAGAAAAACTCTCTCACAGTGCTAATTTTAGCCCCATGCTTCGTGTAAATATAGTTTTCCCTTTGTACAGCGTTGAAATCAATGCTGAAATACTTGACTTTTCTTCATGTGTAAAAACTGAACTAATTAACCAGCCAGCAGGTTTCTGGAGAGCTTCACCTATCAGAAGCCTTTGAAACACGTCAGATTGTCACAAAGCTAATAACAAGGCTTCTCTTAATTCAGTAAAAAGCTTTTCATTTGTTAGCAGCCATGAGTTTAATACAACAAATTAGCATTCTGATCTCAAGGCCGTAAGAGTCGGAGGAAACACGCTGCTTTCGTCTGAATCTTTGTGATTTTCCTCTCAGTGACTGACATGTTTATGTTCACCTCCTGACTCACAGCTCCAGCAGCAGACTCTTACCTTCAGGAGACTCCTCCTGCACATATGTGCCTGTCAAGTACCGGTGAACCAAGGCAGACTTCCCACTGGACAGGTTTCCCACAATACCCTGCAAGGTCAAGGGCAACACACTGTGGTTATTGCTGACAGGCGTAACATGACATGAACAAGGTATGAAAATTTGTAGACTTTAAGGACTGTAATGGCGACCTGACAAAAGTTTCTGAGCGCAAAGTTGTCATACTTTTTGTCGGAGTGAAGCCTCGAAATGTTAAAAGAGTCATTCATAAAGGGTCAGATGACCTCGTGTTGAGGATTTTTTTTTGTCCAGCTGCTGTTTTCAGCTTTATCATAATGGTGGTTTCATTCATTGAAACCTGCTTTATACAGACTGACTTTTATTACAGCAAACAACAAAAACACTTCATCAAGAGTTTTAGTATCAAAGACTTAACATTTTACAACAGACACTGTGAAAAAACAACAGAAACTTGGTAGTTTGTTTCATTGATAAAGTTGCTGTTTGGCTGACATGTATCAAATCTTACTTTTACAAGTTTTCCTGAATGCACCACCCAGCAAAGGTTTTCAAAACAGCTCCAGCTCACAGCAACTTTATTAGAGCTTAACTGATGATTCAGTGGTTAATGATGGTTAATGATGGTTATTGTAAGAAAATTACAAATGCGTTTTATCAGTGCTTATTGAAGAATAAAAAAGTAATGTGAAACTACAAAGGAAAAAGACATGTCTTAAATCTTTACTGGTTTGACCATCAGTTAGCACTTACAAGTTTGTTCATAACTGTAAAACCTTCTGCTCAGAAAATTTCTTTATCGCAGCTGTTTCTTTCACATTTTAAAAGTTATTCTTATCAACATGTTTTAGGCAATATCTTCAATGTGTATAATGAATTTTGGCCCCCTTTTTTAAATGATATTATATCAGTACATGGCTCAAATATGCAGCATTAGTTAGGCTTTAATCAATTTTAATGCAGCTTTCTCACAGAAGAGAAAGGATGACTCAATTTTAACTGTGAAGAAAGTTGAGATTAGTTCTATGTTGGCAAGAAATGAGACAAACTGCTGCCCTGAAGGCAGAAAATCAAGCACAAAAAAAAAAAAAAAAAAACCAAAATGGAAAGTTCTCATGGTTTTTAGTTAAGGAACAAAACCCTGAAAACCATGATTTGATCCTCTACGCCTGCTGCACGAGGCTGGAACATTATTAGGAAAGTCCTCATAACATGCATCAGCTTGGTTGCAAACTCCCACCCCCCACCCCCCACCCACCCCCACCCCTCAACCCTCAACCCCCACTGCTTCCTCTCCCTGATGTCTAGACCAAACCTATCTACAGCGCCTTCGGGGTGATGCATGGTGGAGGGTGGCCTGATGATGCCAGCATGTCTGGGAAGAACAAAGACTGCAACATGCCTCATCTCCTCCTCCTCCTCCTCCACCTACTCCTCCTCCTCCTCTACCCACCATCGCCCTCTTCCTTTTTAGACCATTAGTGGGTGTCGCAGTCAGGTATGGTTCTAATTATAGGGCCATTTGAGGCACAAGAGAAAATATCTGTTGGAGGCCTTTCCAAGCCTACCTCCCCCTCTCCTCAGACTGATGCGTATATATATATATATATATACCATGAGGCACCCCAGCAGAATAAGCTCTAAGTTAGCAGAAAGTTGTAGGCTGTGTGCGGTGAAAGCTATGAGTCAACACAAATCGACTTTGAGCGACCACTGAACCGGTGTTCCTGCTGTTTTTACTGTTCAGCTCTGGGACCTGCTGGGATATAACATTCATGAAACCAAAAAAGCTGCATCAGCACTCCTCAGTAGAAAAAAAACCCCCTTTGCTCTTCTTTGTAGGTGTTTTTGGATTTGATCTGAGTGCAGCATTCGAAGATCAAAAGATGGTAATAAAATAAGGTTTGACCACAGTTTAGTTGAGGCAAAAAATTACCAGGGTACAGCTCACTCACTGTTGTGGCAGATGTTTTTCTCACCCTTTGTCGTTTTAACTGATCAGCTTGAAATGTTTTGACTTCATGAATGAGAAGACATGAATTTCGTTATCATATTAAAAAAGCTTCTGACACGTATGACCAACTTCCTTTCAGCGTGACCTTGTCGCCGTGCAGCAACTCTTTGAACATTTTTTGAAAAGGAATTACAGATATTTTGAGACATTTAATTCAGTCTTTCTGGGCCCATTTAACAAACCCCTGCGTGGAAGCTGCCAATTAACACCTTGGAAACATAAAAAGAAACAGACACACTTTAAGTGTTTGAAGCCAAAAAAAGCAAGTTTGTCTTTGAGCTCCCTGTGAATTCTCCCCCCTTTCATTCCCATTGAAGTGTTCCCTCTTTTTTTGCAAGGAACCACAACAATGAATTCACCTAACACGGAAATATTATATAAACTGTCAGAGATTGTGGAGTGCAGTGTGTTTTTTTTTTTTTTTTCCAAGTCTTTATGGGTGGATGGCATTAAAATCATGTGAGGATGTTAGTTGTGCATTTGGCAGTGGCTTGCGCTGTGTGCTTCACTGGCGGGTGGGATCAGACCCAGGATGTGTCACTAGTCTAGCCCAAAACTGTCACTCATCTCACGTCCTGTTGCAAGCCACCCTGCATCTCCATGCCAACGCATCTCATTAAAAATCACCCACTACGCGCCAGGGGAAAAAAAAAAAAAAGTCAGGGCCAATTTCTCAACTGTTTCCTCTCATGTAAAAGCCATAAGCGGTATTACATGGACAGAACATGCTTTCCCACTGACATTTAAATCTATCAGTAAGATGAAACTGGACCAACAGAGGAGCTGTGAGATGTATGAAAAGTTACTCACCACTTTCAGCTCTGGCACTGACCGACTCAATGTCCATTCCTGGCTGTTGACGAAAGAGTCTGAAAGGAAAAAGTCAAAAAAGAGATGAAGTCAGACAGAGAGGTAATCCATCTGTTTGGTTCCCATTCGACCCCAGCTGCAGATAATATGGCATTAACTATATTTTCCGCTGGATGATGGCAAAGGGACTTTACAGCTAAAGTTTATAGACTAGCTGCAGTGTGTGCAACAAGTTTTATGATTGATTGTTCAGCTGTTATATAGATATGACAAACTCTTGCTGCAGTCTGGTATAGGTCTGCTGTTTGACCTGCTGAGTGATCAATTTTTGTGTGATTTCTTTTAAAAGATATGTTCAGTGTTGTTTCATCTAGTTTTTTCCTACTCATCTTTTCTTTCCTGCACACAAACAATCCACAGCTATCGAGCGGTGCTGTGTCAAAGGTTTATGGACTTGGACTTGCAGAATCATGCTGAAGCAAACCTGCTGACGTTATGGGGGTCAAATGGTCAGACAGATAATGTACTCTTCAATTAGCAAACTTTGACCTTCGCATATGCCGTACCCACAGGATGAAGCAAGTGTTCTTTTCTATATGTTTCATTGCACTTTACTCCAGAAGAGTATTCAGATTATATGACCAGAAAACAAACAAATTGACACATGAAAGCTGAGAGAATTACACGATTCATGTACTGGACAACAACACTCATTTTGTGAGACAAAAAGACTGAAAGTTGAACAGTTTCACCTGGATATTAGCTGATTTACTTATTCTAGACATTTTTTCAATGAAATGATAGGCAGTGAAAGAAACAGGTAGATTAATCTAGAAACTTATCTTTGGTTGCAAATCTTAAACACATTCAATGAAACAACCAGTCTGCAGATTTCCCTACTGACTTAACTGCTCACATGCAGAGGCCTGTGGACTGTGATAACATATACTGTGTAAGGATTGAAAAACGTCTGCCATTTCAGAAAAAGCTCTATCTTTGATTTTGTTGTGGTGGAAACTACAAGAATCGTAGAAAATTTGCATGCAGGCAACACAAACAAACTTGTCACAGAACAAAGTTATTCTGAGCAGGAGAAGAAGAGCTCTGTGAAGTAAAAAAAAAACAAAGAACTCCTACCCAAAGGAGAAACTACTGCTGTCACATGTATGTTGTTCGGGTGTTTACACAGACTTTTCTCCACAATGGATTCAAACACCACTAATTACTGGGAAGTGTATCATTACCTGGATGTGAAATAATCTACTCTGGTCATCTTGCACAGTACAAATATCAAGTTTCCTTAGTGGATTTACACTTATGAAACATATAAATGCTGAGGAGGAAGTGTGAGACAAGTACAACCTCTGGAGGCCGTTTTCATACACAGTTGGATTTAAACACAGTGAAAACTCTAAACAGGATTCAGCTAATCTGTTTTAAAAAGACAGCCGTTATCGAGCTTGATTCGACTTGTTTGGTTTTTTTTTTGTTTCACTGACATTCAGAGACTTTGACGAGACAATACCGCTCTCTGAACTAAAATCACAAATGACAACTGCACAAGCAGAGCCTGTTTTCCCACAGAGATGAAATACACAGCAATGTGTCATAACAGCTATTAGAACAAAGACCACCTTCCTGTTTGGGATCATGGCTTTCTCACCATCTGAGCCCCCCCAAAGAAGCAGATACCATCTCTAATACAAGAGCGTAGACTCCTCGTCTGCAGGCAACAAGGTGTTTAATATCGAGTCACCCCCCCCCCCCTTTCACTCCCTCCACACATCTAAACCATAACAATTAGAGTGCTCACACACACAGCAAACAGGGAGTGATCATTACTGTAAGCCTGTTTATTGCAACAGTAGTGGTTTCCCTTCATGCCCACGGCAGTTTTTATATGAAAATGACAGCCTAAACATAAAGTTTACCACTGTCACTATAGGACACATCTCCATTCTCTCTCTAAAATGTATGCTAAGGGCGCATGAATCATAGCTGAGCAGACCTGAGCCAAAAATTCCTTTATCTACAACAAACACTGTGAAACAAAAAAAGAGAGCCTCAGCTAAAATGTTTACTTATTTGTGACCTCCATTTACAAAGAGGCTCAGGCTGCTGTGGATGTCTCCCTTGTTGTGGGAGAGAAGGAGAGGAGAAAAGTGCATCCCCGAACAGAAGGCCTTTCATCAAGCATTGTGTGGAGCAGAGTAGTCTTTAAACAGCACGCCTCATGTTAAGCCCTCTCAGTGTGGGTTTGACATGTCAGAACACGAGTGAAGACACCCATCTGATTCAGTTTTTTTTCGTTTTTTTTCAGAGCAGGAAACTGAGTGCAGGTCACAGCTCTTGGAGGTAATATCAGATAAGGCTGCTGCCTCATTTTCGTGGATTTCCTGCATTTTGTACAAAGCTATTATTTTCAGATGCATTCTTTGTGGCTTCATGCGCTGATTTTTATTTATGTTATTATTCACATAATTGGAGGGGTGTTAAAAGGTAACAGTCACAACTTACAATTAGACAAACACACTGAAAGGTAACCCAGCATTAACAAAGAATTAATGAATGGAGAAATAAAGAGAAAGAACTGAGTAAAATTTGAAAAAAAATAAGCAGAAAAAGCAGCCAGGTGTATTCATGTTTTCCTCACATTTCCTCAGTTCACATTATCAAAATTTCAAAGAGGGACACATTCAAACCAAGGCCGCTCCATTGATAGCCATACAGGGAAATTGGATGTCATCAGAGGCCAACAGAAAAAATGAAGCTGTTAGCCACTGACTAGCGCTGCATTTATGAAACAGCACGCTCCTGTATTACTGACCATAACACCACTTGCGCTTCCAAGGACACAAAAACATTGAAAAGAGGAAGAAGAAAATTAAGTGTTGTAACACGAAATTCGACAACATCTGACGCGTGCATTTCCCATGACAACTAAAAAAGCTTTTTAGTAAATCATCTGATGATTTCCTCTCCTCTCGTGAACACACCCATGACAACTAATAACACAGGGAAGATGCCCAACTTTTGCCATGCTTGAAGCATATACAGGACAACCAGTTTGGTATCCCGCTAAAAAAAAAAGAAAAAAAAGAAAGCCCTAATTGAATCCATGTGCTCCGTGTTACGTCAGGCTTTAAAAATGAGCATCCCCACATTACAGTGCCCCAGAAAGCCTATGGAAACAGAAAGCCCCGGCATCTGTGATGCCTACAGAGGACACCAGTGTCTTTGTCTCCACGAGGGGGAAACTGTGTTGCCAGCTTGTTTGTTAGGTTTTACACTTCACTGCTCATGTCTACTCAGATAAAAATGACCATTCAAACCGAGGGTGGCCTAGCACAATCGTCCCTCACTTATTCCATTTCATGAGAAAAGAAAATGCAATGAGAGCAAAAAAACCCCCCTGTGCATATTGTTAGAGTGCGTGTGCACGGGGCCAACATGCAAACGTTTCTACGTGCAGAGAATCTGAAGTGGGGTTTTTTGGAATGAAAGAGAAGACAACCTTGAGGTCTAAATTTCCACTCCAGCTCTGACTGACTCCCCAACTATGCTTTCCCACTATCATAAATTACAGGGGGAGGATTTAGCTAGCAATTAGTATTTCTTCTACCCTTATTTGCCAACCTCACGACTTACCAACATTCCCTGCCTGACTACTTTTATCATGCCCATGTTGACAAAATGGCTCTGTACCATCCTCCTTCTGTGTGCTGCTCTGCAGGGCCATTTACACAGCGAGCAGCCCAGTCACAGCTCTTATCTCTGCCTTTCCAAGCCCCCAAACGCCAACCTCCTATTTCCATCAAAGGAGGTAAGTGACAAACACAATCAGCAGAGAACTAGGTAAAAATCTTTACGCCATGCCAGTCTAATGCCGTCCCGATGGCCTGCCCTACTTAAAGCTCTTAAAGCCTTGTGTTGTCTGCAGACAAGCATTGATCACTTCCCTGAAAATAAATTGGACATCCTGGTTCAAACCTGACTCTCATTTAACATCAGATTTGCAAATAAGGTTTCGAGACGTCTTGCAATGCAGCGCTCGGGTTGATTGACTCAATTTGTAGAGTTAAGAGAGAAATGTGTCGGCTTTTCTTTTTCTTTCAGAGACAAGTCAATAAACTAAAAGAGACAATAAATCATGAGCTCAGGAGAAAAGCTATAAAAAAGGTGATGAACGATACACAACGTTCAGCCTCTAGTTCACCTTGACACAAACTGTTTGTTGACTCAATGGTGAAAATCTGTTTCTGAAGCTGCGAGATGCTGCTCACCTCCTGAACCTCAGATAGGAAGAACAAAATGTACCTCAGCTAAGATTAGCAGTGACAAACGCTCAAACATGAGCTATATTCATTTATTAACAGATTTCCCTTCGCTCATTCTCAAAGTGCGTCACTCTGTTAATTTTATATATTGCTGTCTCCCTGTTCCTCCAGCAGCAGGTGAGAAGGTGTCGTCACAGTGTTGCTGTTTGTCCCATTTTCCTTGAAAGTGTCGATTTGTCTTGACCATAATTACCTGCTGTGAGTTTGGCTTACTCACCCGTGTTTAAATGAATGGAAAAGTAAATGCATCTTTGAAATTAATTTTCAATCTGCAGATTTTGAAATAAGCAGAGTGATTCCAACTAGGGAAGTAAAGTATAGTGGAGACATTGCTCGCTGACATTTACAGGAATGTTATGAAATGAGAGAAAGCGAGAAGCAAAAGGGAATTCTATCCTTATGAATTAATTTTATGTCAGATCTGTGGATCGCTGGGCGTTTTCATCAAAATGTCAGTAACAGCAAGTCAGAGCAAGGATCCCGCTGACACCTTCTGCCAAGAAACTTATTACAGAGTCCCATCTACAGTCCCATCCCCAATACTTCAACCTTCACCAGATGAGTGCACTGCTGACCACCTACACCTCACAACCAGCCACCCCTCCTCCATTCAAACGACCCCCAGAGAGCCCTCATCTCAGCACATGGTTCACTGATCACCCATGCCTCCGCAGGCTCAACAGTGTGGCTTTGTTCATCCACAGGTGGGGGTGGGGGCACAGCCTGCACACCTCAGACCCCCTCACCATTTGCCTCCCTTCCCCCAATACCTCACTCACACACACACAAGACTTGGAAGTTTTCAGTACGACACACTTGAGATGAGAGTGTGTGTGTTTGTGTCTTTTGTTTGGGGCGGGGCTTCAGCTTTCTGGATTCGATTTAAGAGCAAACACTCAGGCAGGTAGCAACAGGCGTCGAGTCCCACCCAGGGCATTGAACACCTAACTCTGCTCAGCCTGATCGGCACACCTACATTCCTGATGCCTTACTGACTGACTGCAGTGGAATAAATGGACAAACGACTTGACACTCCTCCACAGGAACAGGTTTCCTTGGTAACATGTCATGTGAGAATACAAACAGACTGGTAGCTCAACAACATTAGCCTCAAGACTCATTAAGGTTGTTATACTAGCATGAGAATAAAATATCCGCTTTGCTGGTTCAACGATTGGTCCACTGAGAATGAATACAGGATATGTGTGACCTGACATTAGTAGAAGGCATTAAGTTGTCTCGGACAACTAATTAGGTCCTCATACGAAGGTGTGAAATTTGAGCTTGACGCGCAAAAAAGTGGCAAATCACAGCCATTAATTCAGATTGTTACAAATATTTGCCTCTCTGCGCCTGCTTTTCCAGGCAACTGGACAAACGCACTCCAGTGTCAGAGTTAACCTTTAAACACAGTGCTTAAGTCGTCTTCTCTTCGCCTAATCATTATAGCATGTAAGCCCTCTTAATTTAGCCCTGCTAGGCTGCCAAACGCATCCCTATTACAGCCACTAACTGCTTTAATGCTACTGCTTTAAGCCGTGTCGCTGCGAGGCCAACAGACAGCATTATCAGGACTCCCATGTCCTGTGTCTGAGAAACACAGCGATAGTACCGAGACTGTGTTATAGCACTGTGACACTACTGTAAAACAGTGTGTTCTCATCAGTCACGGGTGATTTCAGTTTGTTGTACTTACCTGTTAATTTACAAACACTGTAAGGCAAATTAATTGCTGTGTAAGTGCATACATACACAGAGTGTTTACAGATGAAAAAAGCTTGAGAAATACCCGAAATAGAAAATTCCAAAAGGACTCTCTGAAACCACACGTTTTTGAACGCCATCCAAACTTCCAATTTCCCATGTGTTTTTCATTTGCCTGTCCCTCTAAATCCTTCTAAAAAAAAAGTGCACTTCCGGTGAAGAAGGGGCTATAAATGGAGAACTGAGCAGAGGAATAAATTCAGCAATCTTGCAGGTCTTACCTTGACCTTTGTGGGAGTCAGTGCCTGCCAGAGTCTCTATGGTGACTGGCTGTGACTTATTATTCCCTGCCAGGGGATTCTGGCCAGTGTCTTTGCTCTGGGACGGTTCGTTTTCACATTTGCCACTGAATGGCTGCTCTTTCCTCCTGAAACGGTTGGCTATGAGCTGCCATAAGCTTGGTTCCTCCTGAACTGGTTTGGAAGACAGTTTTGTTGGACAGAGCGGTACCTCCATGACCTTGACCTTCCCTTTGCTGTGGTATTGAATATATTGCATGCCCCCATCCTCAGTCTGCTCACTGGAAGTTGGAAGCATCCTCCCTGTGAGGTAAGAGAAAGGCCGTGGAGGCATTGCTGTCTCTTCAGATGTACTTTTAGTCCGAGAGCGTTCCTTTAAATCCGTTTCCGACCCTAGACTAACTTTGTCCCGGGGTCGGGTCCTCCTGATCCGCAGACTGAGACTCCGTCTTAAGGAACTTAGCGTACCTTTAGGAGCGTCAGATTTGGTGACCTTGGCAGTAGTTTTTACATCTTTGTCACTTTCCCTTTCATTGCTCTTATCTTGAGGTACCTTGCCAAAAAGCCTCCAACGGAAGCCCCCTTTGAAAAATCCTCCTCTATCACTGCCTGTGTGGCTGCAGCTCCTCTGGCTGTCTATCTCATCATCAGAGCCGATCTTTCTTAGCTCCAGTACTGTCATGCTGACAGGCCTGGGCTTCCAGCTCCTCTGGCGGACCCTGGGGGTTACCTCTGCAGGGACCGAAGGCCGCTGAGCCACGACAGGATTAAGGCCATCAACGGCTCTTAATTCAGCCTTTCTGCTCCTGAACTGCTGGTCATTTTCTGCCCTTTTTAAGGGGTGCTGCGTCCGGGACTCCGTCAGGACTGGACCTGGGCCTGCCAGCATGCATACACTCCTGGGCCTCCGCAGCCGCCTGTCTTGATCTGGTTGAGAATCTCTTTGCTGCTTGATGGGGTCTCCATACATACTCAGGGTTTTCCTACCCTGCCGAGCTTCATCCGGACGCGGCCTTCGCAACACAGCCCGGGGCAGTGAGCTGTGTCCCGCAACAGGGCCATGATCCCCAAAGACGAGCCCTTTAGCATGGACAGTGACAGAGTATGATGTTGTGCTCCGAATGTGTTGCTCCTGGATGTCTATATTAGCAGCTAACTCTGCCACGTCTTGCTGTGAGGAGTTACCTGAGTTCTTGGAGGGCTGTTTCAAAAACCTGTCTGTCTTCATTTTTTCCTCCACCTCCTCCAACTCCTCCTCATTCTCCTCCACCACTGCCTCCTCTCTTTGCCGTACTCTACCTGTGCAGCTCAGGGAGGGCCACCTGTCAAGCTCCTGCCGTGCCCTGCCCAGCCTGGGGCTGTTCTCCATTGGCACCACGCTAATTATCTCTCCTGCTTGCTGGCAGTTCTCCACCAGCGTTTGGGTGACCCGGCCCATGCCCGGCTCTGACACCGCCACATCTCCCTGTGTTTCTTTCAGGGTTACAGAGATGTGATAAACAGTTTTCCCTTGCTGCTGTTGGCCAATAGCTGTACTCCTTGAGGTCGCATCCACGGTCCCACTGCTAAGGAATAGCATGGCACTTGGCACAAACACAGATTTACACACACATCCTCATTCACACACCAATACAAGCGTGCAGTACAAGCCAATGCTCACATTCTGCCCCGGGAGTTGTTGAGATTCAGCTCATAAAGTCCTTCATCTGAAGACTAAATTCCTATGCCAAGCATAATCCTTCACCTTTGACATGGGAAAAAAAACTTCAAACAAGTCAGAGCAAAGCCTTGCTGCCACCTGCATCCACTGCTGGATCCTTTACTCACACAGATTCACACAGGCATTTGGATGATAGCTTCTTTCTCTCCAAACTTTGTTCTACCTGGAGTGCACAGACAGATGAATAAAAGAAAAACAGTTCATCCACTGCTTGTTTTGCAGTGAAGTATGTGGTAGCTGCAAAAGTTGCAACTTAAAAAAAAAAAACTGAATCATCCTTCCTCTTTGGCAAGTTACAAACTGTGAGCAATCCTTGTTGTTGGCGGCGCAGACAAACCCCTTAATCTCTGAGCTCTTGCCATGCAGAGCATGAGGGAGTGAGTCTCTGTTTGAACTTTCAGCTGCCTTCCAACCCCAGGGACACATGGAAAACAAGGAGTGGATCCCACAGGCATTAAACACGCCCTCCTGATTTCTCCAGAGCTGCTAGTAGCCCCCAGTGACATAAACAGACTAAAGTAAACATGAGATTGCGCGAGGACTGTTGATTACAGCAGTGTGTAATCAGCTCAGACACCAGCAGTCATGAATGAACACTTTGTGTTCTTTTGATTAATGGGAAAACACAAAAAAGGGGGATATTTTCCCATGTTTGATGAGAGAAGAGACAGTAGATAGAGTACTTTGTTAAGTAATCCACCAGCTTTATTGACCAGCAGCTTGTATATAATTCAAAAGTCTAGCACAGAATAATTGCTTAGGTTGTCCTCTGTTTGGCCTGATATCTTTTGGTAGAGAAAGACTTGCACAATTTAAGAAAATGCCTGCCTCTCAATAAAAGCCTGAGTTGGTGGTGTGGAGTATCTACACAACTACACACTACACTGGCTCCCACTACACAGCCTACATACAGTGGGAGAGCTTAAGTGTAATGGATGAGACATCCTTTACATTTTCCTGCTCCATTTATTCGTTTTTAGACGTGTGCTGCTCTGTGATGCATTAGTGGACTGAAATGGAGCCATCAAACACAGAGGCCATATACTTTAAAGACCATCATCTGAATCATGCCAGATTTTACCTGCTTGACTCTGCAGCAATCTTGCTACAGTGCAGTTAGGACTCAAACACTGCCCCTTTGTGGTCAAAAAGAGAAAAATGCTTGTAGGAAACAAAACAGAGGGAAATGTTCCCAGAGGAAAATTAATAAAAATTGGGTTAAAATGAACATTGGTTTAATTTGCCTGAACAATGTTTGTAACACAAGATGAGAACAACCCTCTCTATAAACTAATGGGCATTATAATGAAACCTCTCATTTCCTGTATTACACACAAACCCAGAAACAGGTGCATGATTAGAATGTAGCGTCACAGCTCAAGAGGGCTTTTGGCAGAGAAAACTGTAGAATAAAATGGAAACATTGACTGCCCATTCTCAGAGTGTGTCACTGCGGGAAATCCAGTATAACCATGAAGCTGGAAGTTGCAGTCTAACCGTCACAGCAGCTTTGTGCCAAAAAGCAGTTGATATAAAAAAAAATGTTTTCATAAAAACACCCTTAGGCCCTTTAATAGCTGAAAACAATCTTTCCTCGGGTTGAAGGAAAAAAATCCCCCACAAAGACATCAGTGTAAGTTCGTCTGAATCAAGGTCTTTGCCATTTCATAACATTTCCAGCATGTGCAAGTACTGATATTGGAGTTGTTTCTTGGTGCACTGTTTTGTGTTCTTATCAGCAGACTGAACAACGTTAGAGTGGAAACAATTGAAAAAATTTGTGGTATCGTTCCAGGAAACCCAGTGCTTCACATTTTAGCATGTACAGAAACCACACCTACACAAATAGGAGGTAGAGTGTTTAGCATAACCAGAAAAAATGCCAAGATGCCTTGACAGCTCATGTTAAGCTCTCAAGGTTCATTGTGTTGGCCTTTACCTGTGTCTAGAAAGCAGGGGTTTGGGATCATCTGAGGCTCATCATCAAGCAAATGTTCTTTCTCATTCCATCGGATCTGGTCGTGTCGAGCCCGTCTACGACTCCCAAAGCACAGCAACATGGTCTACCTATGACCTCAAATGAACATCTACATAACTCATGATATAACCATTCCAAAAGAAAATATCCAGAAAACAGTCCAATTTGTTGGTCATCTTCTCATCTTGTTTTCCATTTTGTCTTCTGTTGCTTACGTATCAGGCATCTCAGCGTAGCTCAATTCTCACCTCCAGCATGTTAGTCCCCAGTCACTCTTGTACCGTAAAATCTCTCCTTTGTCGGCTGCATCATGCTGTGGCCATGATGTGTCTTCCATGCAGACCTGATAATGTGGTTACCAGCAGAAACCAGCTACCGGCCGGTCAGAGGAAGTAGCCCAGAGAGGCCATGTGTCACGGTTCACTTGGAGTCATTTCCTCGTGGTAATTCCTCATGCAGGTGTTTGTTAACAGGGTCCCACATAAGAAACACTGATAGGATTAAGGTTAATCCACTGTCCTGTTGTCTTTGTTGCAATTCGGTCCAGGGGAAACCTGCGCTGTGGTAAATCCTGGGATTTCAAAGTGCTGACAAGGTAACAGAGCTTCTCTTGTGTGCCCCTCTCCCCTCCCCTGTCCCACAGCTAAATGTTTCTCCCTCCTGAAACCATATCTTGATGGCAGCTGGGAGGGTTTTCAGAAAAACTGGATTAGCATGTTTTGAGGTTCATGAAATACCTCCGTCTCTTTATCTCTTTCTCTGTCTGTGTGTGTGTGTACATATCTGCTGATTGTGAGCAGATGTCATACTGTGTGTGCTGGCAATTTATCTATTTATCTGTGTGCGTCACTGTTTAAAACGTGAGTCTGCTGCTGTTGTCGTTTTGCCAGCATGCTCTGGCCTGACTGTCCTTTACCCCCCTTAGGCTGCATTTAAAGTACCAACACAAAGGTTTTTGTTGTTGTCATTGTCACCTCTATTACAAATATTTGTGTCAGTAAATGCCATGAACAAAAAAAAAGACTAAAATGCATTTTGTTGAACATCTCACCCTGTCTTTGTTTTAAGTATTAGATTGCTAATGTGCCACACAAACATACAGTGTATCTGAGGCAAATAAGAAAACAAAAGGGGATTTTTGTTGTTTTTGGTATCTAATGAGAAATAGCATTCATTTCATTCAGAGCAGGTACAATTTTATTGGATAAAACTCATTTCAGGCCCTAATTAAATTGTCTGCATTTGCATGTCTTCCCTGTCCTCTTAATTGAATTTAATCAGGGCTTAAGTTATTCAAATTAAATAATTAAACACAATACATTTTTTTTGCCTCCAGAGGGGGGCAGTCACATCATTAAGAAACTGCTGAAACTGATTTAAATAAAAATGCAGAACACTCTTGTGAGAAAAATTCTTGTCAAAGTTTGAGTTAACTGTGAAAATTCAGCAACCTGACTTTGGTGTCTCCATGCTGCAGTCACCTACTGTAAGCCAGGAGATAGTGACAGGCTGAACCGGGGGACGCTTTCAGAGCATCATCAATTCCCTTCAGGGCTTAAGCAATTTCAAGGGTTGTGATACCTTTTTGAATGCCTATTAGCAGCAACCACAGGACGGATATGTTTGAACAGCAGACATGACAGACGGCCGGCACCGGCGTTCTTATATAAGGGCACAGACACTCTGGGCGACAAAAATTCTGGTGTCGTCTAGCAGGTAGAATGATGCATCCGAGCCATGTGAGTAAAGCTTACTAACCCCAAGAACATGAGTCAGCATGAGGAAAAGACAGCCATGCAGACATGCACACTCTTTTATGAGGGGAGTTTGCTCCACGAAAAGTCAACGTAGGCGGTTCCCCGACTTAGTATAATGAAATCGTGCCGTTAGGTGGTTGTACTCCAACACTGCCTAATGTTTTTGGCAGTCAGGTGTCGCTGATCTCATTCACACATACACAACAGCAGCACGACTCACACGCTGATCAGCCTCCAGTATTCTCCAGGATCACATAGAAAGACAAAAAAAAAAAAACCTCTGGAGTTATCTGCTCTCTAAAATCTTAAACACAGCCGTGTGATCAGCAGAATTCAGAGGTGTTCGGGGAGAGCTTTGCATGACAAATCAGTGTCAAAGCTCCCAGCAGTGACTCACAAGGTTTAATGAGAACAAGAACGTTCACGACTTTTCACTGCAATTGATGTCATGCTTTTAAATATAGACTTATTGGAACATTTGAATGAAATGAAGTTATTGCACAGGGAGCTGCATGTGGAAAAAAGCTGAGGAAGATATTCACAGCTAGTAGAAAAAGTCTTTAATAAAGGAGATGCCTGACCTCATGGTCAGTCATTGTGTTTAGCATCATGAGCTGTGGATGGCTAATTGTCTCTGATTGCACCTGAGGCTACCAGCATTTCAGATGACCCCCTGATGTCCTCCCCTGGATTTTTAATTTCAGCTTGTTGCTAGTACAAAATGAAAGCAGCTCGACCCCTTTTGGGCAAAATATAGGAAAATCTCGAGACTTCAAAGTTAAAATAAATACAAGGGAGAGGAAATTAAAATTCTCACATGAGAGAAATGCAGGGTATATGAGTTAAAGTCAATCGCATTCATTTTACATTTAAACCAAAAACATATGCTTTAAATTGAGCTCGCTGACAAGATCATGTTTTAAATACGCTGAATTAAAGAATTAGTGCTGAAGCTTGTTATTTGTTTAAATTAAGATGAAAGTTACAAGAATCGATGTTTGAGTTTTGCTCATTAAAGCATTTTGAAGAGGACTTTCACCAAATATACCAAGATGAGAAAAATTAAGTCACCCCATGACTTCATTAGACTCTTTTTTGGTATAGTTTTTCATCATCCAATTGCATTTAATTTATTTTTTATGTATTCTGAGGTCTTTACTTTCCTAATGCTGTTAGATGATCAGACAGTGAAACAGCAGTGTTTGGCTACATTGCTTATTAGTGACTGTAAGGTAGTAGGCTTCATGAACTTCTATTCATACAGTGGCTTATAGGATGCTATGTACAATACATCCAATACATATAGGAAAATGCTGTGGCCAGAGTGACTCCATATTTACTGATTCATCATTTTAAGTAACTAAGAAAAAAATGGCCACATTCTCTGATTTCAGCCTCTCAAATGTGGATATATTTTTGATTTTCAATGACAGTTAACTGAAAATCTTAGGATTGTGAGCAACACAAAACATTCGATGACGTCACCTTGTTATTTTGGAAAGAGTGATTTTGTAGGTTAGGTTAGAAGATCCTAATCACTACAGAAAGCCACGGTGGTGCAAAATGTTGACTAAATGTCCTCAATCTGAATGCACTGCCTACCACTGAGTGCATTATATAAGGAGTAGTGAATGAGCAAGGGAGTAATGCTGGGCACGGCTGTTTACTGTTAAATAAATTCATATATTTTTTACAATATCTAATTGTGGCTTTGACTAATTGGTTGCATTATGCAAGTGATTGCTGATGCAGTGTAGAAAATAATGTCGAAATATAATGCAGATGTTATTGTTTCCATTTCTATGGTTTATGTTGCAGTTTGACTCTTGTAATGACCTCTCTATGGCATTCATTCCCTGCCTGATCCTGCAACCCAAACTGAGAAAAACAGACCAAAATTAAAAGTCTGTCTGAGTCTCGAAAGAAAAAAAGGGGAATAATAAATTATCACGGCTAATTATAAGTGTGAGCAGTCACAGAGGGGTTTCTCTGGAACATGGATGTTTTCCTGGGTGTGACTGTCCAGCTCTCTGTGGCTAAATTAAAACATGATGTGATCCCCACAGTAAGACCTCGCAAACAGGCCTGTCACACAGAGGATTCCCTTGAAAGACCTGAATAATAATTTTCTTAAATAAGCACACAGAAGTGGTTGTTGTTGCTGAAAAGTTTAATGAGGTTCTACTCTCCTAAATTATTATACACTCGTATTTATTCCCAAATGCCACATTGAGAATCACTTGGAGACGTAATGTAAACAAACTGCATTCTGGGTGCGACATAAGCCAATCTGTGCATCTGTGCGCGCAGGAGCACATGTACAGGTTCACGCGAAAACACAATGAAAGTATGCAAACGTGTTTCTGATTCCTCCACACCCAGGTGATTAAACCAACACCAGCGAATTAGAAAACAACCCTCCAATTTTCAAAAAAAGACATAAAATTTACCAGACCCCTTCCACCCTCCCCCCTCCGCTCTGCATCCACACTGAATAAATGTCTGCAAGTGAATAAGTCAGGAGAATCATACACAGAGACTGAAGGGCTACAGACGGCAAGGAAAGTTTATGATAATTATGCTTGCAGTAGTGGTATTCAGCGTGGGTGTAGAGCTTTTTAAAATTCAGCTGCACTAGCGATGAGCATACGTCACCATTGCTCCACTGCAGAGAAAATGATAGGTTCGAGGACGTCTGTGGGAGGTTGTAAAAAAAAAAAAAAAAAATTCCAGACGCTTCTGTCTCTAAAATTCCGGTTTCAAGTGAGAGAGAGAGAGAGAGAGAGAGAGAGAGCGGTGCATTTATATAGTGCGTATGGAGAAAGACAGGGAGGGAGAATGTATGAGATTGAATGGGGCAGAGTGACAGTGACAGAGTGTGTGTTAGTTGTGTAACTTAAACTGCACAAGAAACATAAAGTCCCCTTGTTTGAATGTTGTCAGCCAAGGTGCCTCACTGCTAATTTTCCTGTTATCTCAGACAGAACACAGCACTTAGTATCAGCTGTGTGTGTGTTTGCGTTTTGTACCTGAAAGTGTACTGTACATGCATGGGTGGATAAATCAGTGGGAGACTTGACTTTTTGACTACAGACTCCTGCAACCATCACAACCACCCCTGCCAGCCATTATGCCACTACTCATTTGATGTGTCAGGTGAAGAAATTCAAGGTGTGGATTAAGTTTGCAGACCTGGATAGACGAAACCGAGCGACATGAAAAAATGTCAGCGTTGAAATTTCAATCGCAGGGAATGGGCAGGGAAACACGGAGGCATGTGCTGGTTTCTAGAAGATGACAAAATGACCAGTGAGAGAACGTAGGAGGGAGCTGCAGAAAGATGCACAGTTTTTACAGGCAGGTTTGTGTGGGCTGGTGGCTCCCAGTCCTCCTCCTCTGCTACACATTAGTTTGCAAAACCCCCGCTTACTTCTGGTGTCATCTTTCAAAACTTGCCTCCAAATTCACTTTTATGCAATAGCTTTAATGTGGTTTTGCATCCTGTAATCTTTATTATAATGTAGGAGTGTTGGTAAATCAGCATTATGGTTGGTGTTATTGCATAACAACACGGAGAGACACCCTGAAAGATCCTCATCAGGGAGCAGAGATGAGATACGCTAGATACTGGTGAATCAATTTAAGGAAAATAATGAGGCTATAATGGGCTACAATGTTAAGCATATGTTAACAGAGAGGGCAAAGTTTGTGAGGAGCGAGAAATCCCTTTAATTAAGCTTCTGTATCATTTAGGAGAGGAGAGGAGCTGAGGGTGTTAAAAAAAGAACCGACTGCAGCTTCATTTACATCACTATCTTGCTCATCAATATCTATACACTTCGAGCAGTCATGCTAGCTGAATCAGATTCTTCCCCTGCTTCTTCTAATAGCAACATGTAATCTGTCATGAACCATCTGGTCTTCAGCTGAGTTCTTGTATCTTTCCGTCGTCCTGCAGTTGTTAAAATAAATGGATCTGCCAATCACAACATCAATGGACCACAAACTGACTTCATCTTGCTACGACATGGAAAAGATACTGAAACTATGAGGCTAACTTTACCCTCAGATCTGGGTTTAATACACTCTTTCTACTCTTCATTAGGTTGTAATGATGCTCTTGGGATGTAGTCATAACATAAGTAACCATCATCGCCTCTTTCTGCGGTTTACATGCAACACCACAAGTCTGCTGTGCTCCAAAGCTATAAATCTACAGAATATTGTCCATTCTTTTACTTTTCACTCCTTTCAAGGTTTTTCTTTCCGTGCTGTTACGAAAAGAATAGCGTCACATTTGGGCACAAGCTCCCATGTAATTTCCCACGCCTTTTGTCTCCGTTCCTGTGCCGCCCATGCATGCTGAGACAATAAGCTGGGAGCTTCGTTATTAAGCTGACAACACCATTTTACAAAGAAGTCAGGAGGAATACCATCATTCTACCGATGCCCCTCCTCACACAGCAGCGCTAATAGCATGCAAAACCTATGGAGCAGCTGCTGCTGACTGATCTAACACGGTGATATTTATTTGTTTCCATCAAGCTGACACAGTTCATGAACCTCAGGTTGACTAAATAAAAACTCTGCTTAAAAAGATTCAGCGTTCCTCCCTTGATAATCTGCCATTTGCAGTTATGCAATCAGTTTTCAGCAGATAATGGCTCCAGGATAGTGACGCATCATCGATTCTGTATTCAACGTGGGATTAATTGTTGTTATGTTCATTTAACTAGCATATCTGTGACTGATGAAACTCGCAAATCCTCAGCCTGTGAAATGGCTCTCGGAGATTTGGTTCCACAGGTGACTGCCAATTAAGCCACGCTCCACCGGCTGAAGTTAAATGGCACTCTGCGAACGCTGTGGTAACTAAGTGACTAACAATTAGCATGATGCATAGGGAGTGAAGGGCACCCAAGGGGAGACAGTGAGGTAAACATATACAGTAAAATAAATCTGTTTACTTATAATTTTTCAATCTCCAAGCTCAATTTACAGATACAGATTCCCTTCCTGCAGCTCACACAGGCTCGGTATCTCCCTGAAGCTTCAAAAGTGGGGCTTCAGCGTGAAATTGAACCGCTTTAAATTTATCTATATGAAACTCTATCAGAAATGACATGCCATCAGTATTCTGGATGAGAACACGTCCCGAGTCAGACAGTCAGACACAGAGGCTTAGTTCCACCTCAGTTGCCGTCTGCAGTGGCTGAATGACAGAGGCGACGGTGCTGGAGAGGCCGGCGCAAACATCTGGGTCCTAATTGGTGAAGTTTCCTGACAGCTCTATTTGTCAAAGTCTGTATGGAGAAGCTATATTACACACTCCTCGTGACATTTTTTTTTAAGGTGCCCTTAACATAATGACATATCATCCTGTCCCTGCTAGGTACATCGGAGGAGAAGGAGGAAACATTTCATCACACTCATTGCTTCAGTCCAGCTCCATGTGGAGCAGCAGGTCGAGGTGAACCGGAGAACCTGGATGTGATTAGACCAGACGTGGAGACACTGAGTGATGGTGCCTGACTTGTATTTCCTGCAATTTGGCTCTCGAGAAATGAGGCCTGCTGGAGGGCTTTTGTTATAATATCAACCGAGCCTGAGACTGGCAGCTCAGAGATGGACGAGCTGAGATGTTATAAAACACGCACAACAGCCTCACACAGTCACTAACATAACTGTGATAGAGAAGTATAACCTTTATTGTCGTTTTTTCCAACTTTTTTATGATTTTAAATGTTAAATCTGAGCATTGCAGAACTGCTGATCATAAGATCTGACTGTCTGCAGGGCATCACAGTGTGCTGAATACACACTTTCTTTGACTCCATCTGATATTTCACTAGAGAGTCTTTGTCAGGTTTTGACACTGACAAGTGAAAGATGTAAAAACATTAAACCGAACTATTGGCTATCAAACCCTCCTTCAAAGAAATTGCACTTTTATAATCACAAAAAATCCGAAGAAAAGTAGACAAAAACTGTAGCTGTGCAGAACTAGTTTTGTCCCTGTGTGAAAATCTAAAGGGAAAAAAGGGAAAAACCAAAATGAACTTGTAATTAACTGATCCATCGAAACTCTCGCTCTTTTTCTGAAGAATTTCAGAGATTAACTCAACTTGTTGAAACTTACATCCAGTCTGGAGATTACATTCTTCCAAATGCTGACAAGCCATCTTCGTTAGACAAAGGGGGAGCTCTCCCTGTGGGAAGTGTCAGAATCTAGTCCATTTATTGGAGCCACATATCTGCTGGACCAGAAAGAAAGACTGAAAGAGATTTATTTAATAACCTCTGCAGCTCTGCGGAAGAGTGTCCGAGCAGACAGCTGCCATACAAAGTGCAGCACAGACCTTGAAGCAAACATCCATGGGAACGATGCAGTCATCACCTCTGCAATAGCAGTGATAAAATGTCATATTTCCTTGCGTCATGCAGCAGAGAAACGCTGATGTTAGGTTAAGGCTGCACTTATTTCAGTAACCAAGCAATACGTCGAACATTTCAGTGCCTTTCCGCCGGTAACAAATCACTGGCAGCAAAAATAAAAGATGCAATAAATGGGCATCTAATGAGCAAGAGTGAAATATGCAGCACTTGAGGCCTCTTCAGTGCATTTTATAGCAGGAACCTTGTATGCAGAGCATGCACAGTGTGCATTATTATTCAGAATTACTGCCTCATTGAGAACTGAAGTGTCATAACCTCCTACACCTCCGATCCATGCTAACTTTTTAGCAATTGATTTTTCTCCCCTTGCCACTGAGGTTGATTGTGTTTGAATATTATGAACAAAGGTGCACACACAAGCAGTCACACACAAACGCACATACACATACACGTACACACACTACATGCATCCCTGTCTTCCCTTGTGTAATCCAAAGTGAAATAAGCTGCTTAATGAGCTGAGAATTTCTGTTTGGGCTACTGGAAAACAATCCTTAGCAGCAGAAATGACACAAGAACGTGATCTCCTCCTCCTCCTCCTCCTCCTCCTCCTCCTCCTCCTCCTCCTCATCCTCCTCCTCCTCCTCCTCCTCCTCCTCCTCCTCCTCCTCCTCCTCCTCCTCCTCCTCCTCCTCTTCCTCTTCCTCGTCCTCCTCCTCCTCTTCCTTCTCTTAC